>NMRB01002272.1:94632-115850 GCA_002633025.1 Notospermus geniculatus
AAAACCGTCCCGGGAATGTGAAAATTGGAGAGAAAGAAAGAAATCCTGCGAAACCAATATGTCCTCCCCACCGTGAGGTGTGGAGGCCATAAAGAGGCCCATGGGCCTGGTGCTCAGCTGACGATGACCTGCCAACTCTAGAGGTTGACACAGCGGAAAATGTGTGCAGTCATTTATCACTGCGGCATATTTTTAAATAAACAGGACTCCCGACTTTTAAAATAGCAACGAAGAAATGAGGACAGCGATGTTTTTATCAACGTACCAGCAGCCGCACCAGTTCCATTGGGTGGAGATGACGCCATCTCTATCCGTTCATTTTCATATGGGTTGAAGCCTGAAAATAAAATGCTCACATTTCAACACTTTGAGTGACCTCATTTACATGTAATACTAGTACATATAAGTAAGCCAGAGGTATTTTCTCAGACAATACAGTATATTGGTAAAATTATGACCCCTTCACGATCTAAAATGTGCGAAGTGTCACAACCATGGAACACAGAACTTGATTCTCGTCTAAAAAAGCTGGAAGTAGAGGTGTAGCTGGTAGCTCCTTCTAGCAGGAAAGAGACACACTAACAGGGAAGCATCACTCAGCAAATACATGTAGCTGCATTTAAAAGCAGTTTATTTACCAGCTAAGTCCTGAAGCTAAGCACACGCATTGAGTTTTCACTGGATACACTGATACAGCAGTCTTGGCCCCTCTGTTCAAAACACGCCAAAATTTCAAGAACTAGTTTTGGTAACGTCCTAGGCCACGTCAGTGCTAGAAGTTCAAAAGACCTTCCGTCCCCAACCTGGCACAGTTGAGGAGTACAGCATTATCTCTTGTGCTAAGGTTGTACTAAACTTAACCAGAAAACAAGTAGGCCTAGACTAGGATACAGTTACCATATTGTTAGTCTGAGAGATGTGCGAAGGCCGTCATTGCGTGATTTGGCTGAACACATGATCAAACCTGGGATTGTTAGCAGGCTTGGGCAGATTTCAAAATGGAGGACTGCTGCGAAGACACTAAGTCATTCTGAAAGATCAAGCCTAAGCGGTAGGCCTACTATTGACCACCTGTCGGTTTGGTACAAGGTTGAGGAAAGCCAGATGATAGAGTTGAAGGAAACACCCATGATCGTAACTTCTAGCAGAGATTAAAATGTGCTCCACAAGAGCTTTCCAGGTGTGACTTAGGCTTGATATCCTAGAAATTCACGTCCTGAGGGACGGTTAGTTTTGGGCGCTCACTCACCATCATCAACATGAACATCAGTGAAGGCTGGATTCACTTCTCCTGTTTTCTCAGGTCTGACAAGAAAAATAAAAACATGAGGGTCAAGTATACTATAGTATTGCGATCCTTCTTCACTGAACAGTTGTGGGGTTGCCAAAACTGGCATGGAGTCCATCACCTACATCTCTTCTTCAAGCCCCCCCCCCTCAGGGAGCCGTGATAGCGTCCAAAGAGAAAATTGATCTTGATCCAACTAAAGCTGCTTTTCCACGAGGCAATTGCGGGTGCGGAATAGGAGATGGGCGCGGGTGGAAAAAATCGAATCAACGTATTTCCCATTAGCTGTTTCACCCGCACCCGCTCCCGCCACCGAAACCGCGTCCGCAAACGTCTCGTGGAAAAGCAGCCTTAGACTGGGTGAGTTTCAGGCAAAATGTCAGATAACAGTTTATCTGCCGAAACCTTCATGAAGAAATAAGGAACACTTACTTAGACAGAATTTTCTCTCCTGAAAATGAGAAAGGATAATATCAGATGATGTCACATCGAAGCCCAGCCTCTGCTGGATTAGATAGAGGCATGTTTGTGCAAGGAAAATGGAACATGACCATGATAGCCTGGACATTTGTGACCTGCTCTGGCAAAAAGCACATGTACCGGTAGGCGCTTGTCACAAGTGATCACCATTGGTCATCAGTTTGTTCAACTATTATCTTTGTTGTCCACTACTATTGTAAACTGCAGAGACGTACATTTCAGCTATTGTGTTGTACGCCATTAACCCTTTCCTATATTGCGACAAGTGCCTCCTTTTGTTGGAGCGGGTCACATTTGGTTTCACTAAATTTTCCATTAATTTTTGTCTCTTACTGGGTGTGAATTCCAATACTGACATTTTTGGGTGTGAAAATACAGGGGCTTACAGTTTGAGAGAGAAATGACATCATCTGGTGTAGAATCTTACCTTTCTCAACTCTTCTCTTTCTGATTACAAACACTACGACCAAAACAATGGCAAGGATGATCAGGAAACCCAAGGTGCCTCCAACACCGCCACCTATTGCAGCATACGGAACTTCCGGTTCAGTCAGTTCTGGTATTGTGATCTTTCTGTAGTACACTTGATCTTCACCATCAACAATTTCCAGGTAAAAATGGTTCATCTTACTATCCTCAACTCTAAAACTATGGCTGTTCTTCTTGCCTCCTGTAGTAGTAGTGTTGACAATGTCACAATCTTTTAACTGTGAAATTGATGTTATATCTCCATGACACCACCGTATTTGAATCTTGGAATTGTCGTACACGCCGTGAATTTTTGGCCATGACACTGTTACCTTATTGCCACTGGGAACCACATCCAGATCAACAGGTGGAGCCGCTGAAATTATACAATTCATTACATGAGAGAAAGCTTCTTTGCTTGTCCTTGTGAAGTCGGTATGGAGTGATGATANAAACTTGGCTTGGTGGCATTTTGTTAAAACTAGGCAATACCCGTTCAGTGTGTGTGTGTGGGGGGGGGGACATGGGGGAAATGCTAAATTCATGTGAGCGCCATGTTGGTTACCGCAGCCGCCGCTTGGGCTAGGAAGCTTCGGTATTGGCTGCGATGTTGTTGCTGACGTCATTTTAGGATTCCAATTTTCCGTAAAATTTCATTCTCCCCGGTCTAACAAAACGACAATGATCTTGAGCTTTTGTTATAGATCTGCAACACATACAAACATCCCCATCAAGAATTCCACGGTGTTGCCATTCCGCGCGATAAGGCATGTTCGATGACATTAGCATCCACGTGGTTACGGGCATCCCGATTCTAAAAATAACCCGTGATATCAACATAGGTCCACGACAACTTTTATGCCGCAAAGATGGCAGCCAGTACCGAAGCCTTCTTGCCCTAGCGGTGGCTTCGGGAACCAAATGTGGGGACGTATCCATTCGAGTGGCGTAATAACGTCATTCCGCCGCACATGACATTGCCGACGTCACGGATGACGCGACGGCAATCTCGGTGACGTCATGACGTCAAAAGGCCTGAAGAGCATTGTTATTTTCGTTAATCTCTTAATATTTCGGAAACTATAAGTGATATCAAAATTCGGGCTTCGTAAGGACACTTCCCAGGCCCGTCTGCACTTACATACCAAGTTTGGCGGCGATCCGTTCATTAGTCTCGGAGAAAATTGTGAACAAACAAACACACAAACAATCTCTTGTCAAATTTTATGGACGCCTCGTTTAAACACGGGCCATTGAACCATCTTTTTTGAAGATGGGGATTTGGCCTAGTGGTTTAAGGCGTGTGCCCCTGAGTGCTGGCGATTGATGCCATATGCGAGGGTTCGTGGGTTCGATCCTGGTAGGAAGCAATGTCTTTCACCTTAGAAACCCTATTTCTATTTCATATTCTTGTCAAATTTTAGTATGATATACAAAATCTTCACCCAGCAGCCTGTGATGTCATCAGAGACAGAGGAAAAGTGGCATCTTTCAGCTTGGGACAGCTGATCTCATCTGATGCAAGTTGGAAAATGACGCAATGGGCCCAGGTAGCACAGCTTCCCTTATCAAACTTTATGACACTTACAGAGACCATTTGCAGAGGAGCAGGGGGTTGAGAACATGCATGTTAAATATTTGAAGTAATTACTTACCGGACTCCTGCAACTTGAAAATGAAGTCAGAAGTACCGATATCATTCGTCACTTTAGCTGTGTAGTCTCCATAGTCGTTCATGGTAATGGCCGTCTTGTTCAATGTGTAAGTGATGTTATTCACTTTAGCTGCACTGAACCCTTTATCACTGGCAGGCTTGTTGTCTTTGTCAACCCAAGTAACATTGGTAGGAAGGGGATTGGCAATCACACGGAGAATGAATGTCATGGATTCACTCGGTTTCCTTGCTACTCGGACAACTTTCCTGAAGTCAGGATTCCATCTGGGTTTGTCTGAAACGACAACAAAATAATGTTTTAAAAACCTGAGGTACGGTAATAATCCCTGGACAAATGACACAATTTTAATCAAATATATTTACATTATGCAGAAGATGTAGCTGCCTACACTACAGACATAAGGAAAGGAAATCCTGTTGGTGATTTGAAACATGAAACAAGAAAACTCCATGCGCAGAGTGAAGTGAGGGTCGCAATAGCTATGTTGAATGTCTGTGTACTTACAGAGTATGTCCAAGTTGGTAGAGGCATCAGCAGCAACACCACCTGGTGAGTAGCTGACAACCTGACACCGGTAAGGCCCAGTCTGGGTGTACTTGATCGCTCTCACTGTATAAGTCCTTGATTTTTTATTTTGGATTTCTTTATCTTTGTAATACCATGAATAACTATATGTAGTTGGATTCCCACCACTTGCCTCACAGGTCAAGGTCACATTATCTCCTTCTTTCACTCTTTTAGGGTTTATTGACAGTGATGCACTTGGTGGATCTGAAAAGAGTACATGCAAGAATAATTTTTAAGTATGGAGGAGAACGTCTCAGTGGACAGCTAGGCCAGCAAGACATCTTGCTGGCTCTATAGAGGTTTCCCACGTGACGTCATCAAGGCCGCGTTGGCCGTCAAATTGACCACGTGTTTCCTGAAGGAACGTCACGATGACGCGATGACGTTATTTTGTGTGCTGTCTCGTCGCGTCAGGTGGGACGTCAATCCACGTGTAGCACCCTATTGACGCCAGTTTGCGTCATTTTGATGGCCAGTCATATGACTTGATGACGTCAGTGGGATTCCTCTATAGAGGAGTGCAGCGACGATATGACATCACCGCAACGACAAGATGCTGCCATCTTGGACGGCACGTCCCAACGCATTCGTAGTGTCAGATGACGTCCAAAATGGCTGAATTATGATGTCAATGATGACATCACGTGCACATCGTCTATTACAGACATCGGCAGAGACACTGGCCTGATCTTATGAGATTAGTAGAGTAATGTCAGACCAGACCAGGTGGGGCACTGATCTTGGAGGGAGTTGAAGGGTGCTGATGATTAAGGCTAGGGAAGTTCTGCACAGTTCATTCCTCCACTTGACTTCAATATGGCTCATGTAAGCTCTGTCTCAGTCAAAAGGTGATGTCATAATGAGCCACTGCATACGCTCAATATGCAGGTACAAATTCCCACCTAAATTGACATGTTTTAAGTGTGTATATCATCACATCCTGGAAATTTCAGAGCAGACATCAGATTCAAACTCTGGATAACTGTGAGTTTAACATTACTTACAGTATACAGTGACTGTAGTCTGAGCCACTGGAATGGAGCCTCCCTTCACCTGGCACTGAAACACGGCCTGATTATCAGCTCTGTTGGATGTCACTGTCAAAGTACTTCTTCTTATCTTGCCATTGTACTGAGCATCAGTAGCTGCAGATGATATCGCAGAAGTCAGTTCCACCAAGTTCTCTCCAACTCTCTTTCTATAGAACTTGATATCAGCTGCTGGGTTGGCACTGTCTGTCTCACACACAGTTTGAAATTGTTTCTTCTCAAAGACTGGCTTCAGTGGTTTATCTATCATTGTTATCTTTGTGGGATTGACTGAAGCAGATAGAATGAAATGGTCCATGGACCATGTGCTCACTGGGTTGGACATAATAGTCTAATGACAGAGGGAGGTACACATCAGTTATGAGCAATCTGGGTAAAGTCATTCCCAGAAAAGACTTTGATGATTTTTGGGTTATGCCACCTGGCGGCCATATTGGATGTCCGATCGGGCCGGAACTTCACATGCACATAAAGGTCATCTGCAGGGGACCACATAGCACATTGGAGCGCTTTGGGTCAAGTCGTTCCTGAGTTACAGCACTTTGATGATTTTCGGGTTACGCCACCTGGCGGCCATATTGGATGTCCGATCGGGCCGAAACTTCACATGGACATAAAGGTCATCTGCAGGGGGCCACATAGCACATTGGAGCGCTTTGGGTTAAGGCGTTCCTGAGTTACAGCACTTTGATGATTTTTGGGTTACGCCACCTGGTGGCCATGTTTGAAGTCAAATCAGGCCGAAATTTGACATGCATGTAAAGGTCATCTAGATGGAGGTAAATATCAAATTTGAGCACTCTGCGTCAAGCCGTTCCTGAGTAATAGCACTTACTTGATTTTCAGGTTACGCCACCTGGCGGCCATATTGGATGTCCAATCGGGCCGAAACTTGGTATTTTTTAAGGTACCCCTCCAATGCATGTTTATGCAAGATATGAAGTTGCTCGGTGAAATAATGACAAACTGTGGCAGGTTCGTCACTTTTGTCGAACTTTGACCTCTGTGACCTTGAAAAGTAGGTCAAATCAAAAACCCGTTATATATGTTATGTATCCTTATTAGCTACACCTATGATAAAAATTTGGAGATGATCTAGTCATTAGTTCAGGAGTTATTGCACTTTTTGTGTTTTTGGTTTCCGCCACCTGGTGGCCAAACTGAGAGTCGAATCGGACCGAAACTTGGTGTCGTGGGTCATCTGACCTAGGGGTATATATGTACCAAGTTTCAGATCAGTAGCTCTAGCGGTTACGAAACGTGCCCTGCTAACGGACCACGCCGGACGACGACGACGACGGACGACGGACGCTGCACCATCGTAATAGCTCACCCCAGTGAGCTAAAAAAGACATGAGAGACAAAAAACAAGTAAGTGACAAGTTTGAATTTTGACCTCAATTGACCAAAATTCCTGTTCCACATCCAGGCTTTTCATACTAACAGAGTTTGTTACTTACAGAGGACATTGACTGTTGCAGTCTTTCTGAATGTACGGGTACTGGTCGTTGGAGTGTATGTAAAAGTACAGATGTACTGGGCTCCGTTATCCTTCCTGTTTGTGTCCAGCTTGATATCCACGCTGACGTCCTTCCCTGAATTTGCTCCATTAGTCACGCTGGGTGAACCAGTGACATCAACCTCTGTAGACCCTAATTTCTTCTTCACCGACACGGAGACGGCCGGGTTGCTACTGGATGTTGTACGACAGGTGATGGTCTTGGATTCTCCTTCTCTGACAGTGATGCTGGTCTCGGACAGCTGGATGCCATCTGGGGGAACTGGAATGAGGAAGGTGAGCCAAGTGGTCAAGTGGAAACAATCAGTACTTGTCACCTCTCGGCTGACTGCGGTTATTGACTTTCAGGACACTCTTCATATGATGTATATATGTGACCGTGTCTATGAAAACCCGGCCAAAGTCGCTGGGGAGTGACATAGGCCTTGATCATACCTGCTCTTTGTTGCGCAATCGATAAAGCATTTTTTGCGACTAACAGACCGTCGTTTTTTATTGTGATCAGACTTGTCTCAGAGGGTAACTATCGGATATATGCCAAGGGATGTCATCACAGACAGATCCGCCATTTTGACGATCAAATTGGCATCAAATGACATTGTCAAACCATGTGGTGCACTTCGTCGTCGGTGCAACTTCAACCATGACATGACCTACATGTGGCACACTTTGTCATGGACGTCAGCATGGTGAACCGCCGGTCAAAAGTGATCTCACAATGCACAAGCTCAATATGCAGGTACAAGTTCCCGCTTAAATAATTGGCACGTTCCGTCTATCATCAGATCCTAGAAATTTTGGAGCGGACATTAGATTGAAATTGTGGAAGACAGTGAATTCAACATCATACTTACAGTATACAGTGACTGTAGTCTGAGCCACTGGAATGGAACCTCCCTTCACCTGGCACTGAAACACGGCCTGATTATCAGCTCTGTTGGCTGTCACTGTCAAAGTACTTCTTCTTGTCTTGCCATTGTACTCAGCATTAGTAGTTGTAGATGATATCCCAGAAGTCAGTTCCACCAAGTTCTCTCCAACTCTCTTCCTGTAGAACTTGATATCAGCGGCCGGGTTGGCACTGTCTGTCTCACACACAATTTGAAATTGTTTCTTCTCAATGACCGGCTTCAGTGGTTTTTCTGTCATTGTTATCTTTGTAGGATTGACTGAAGCAGACAGAAAAACAAAAGATGACAGACATAATCAACAGGAACAATACATGGAAGTATGAATCAAATAGGTGAGATTTTTTTCTCCATCAAGCCACTGACCGGAGGTCATAAACAAGAGCAACGCATATGCCCCCGACTGATATGCAATCTCAAGTAAATTGACGGAAACCCGATTTCAAGATGGCCGCTATAGCCACCATCTTGGATGGGCGGCAGAGCTGGTCATCGAAAGGAACCTTCCCCTCATAGATACAAACCCTCACAAAAAATTCAGGTTGATCGGTCGAAGTGCCCTCAAGTTATTCAACCGAAACCGATTTGAAGATGGCCACCATAGCCGCCATCTGGGACAGGCAATGGAGGTGGTTGTCCAAAGAAACCTTCCCCTGATAGAGACCAACCCTCACAAAAAAATTCAGGTTGATCGGTCAAAGTGTTCTCAAGCTAATTGACAGAAACCAAATGCTAACGGACACCGACGACGACACTGACACTGACGCACGCGCCACGACATAATGCCCCAACTCTTTCGGAAGTCGGGGGCATAAAAAGTGTAAGCCAAATGCTTATGTCAGCTTAATGTCAGTAGGCCTAATGCATTTTTTATGACAAATAAATCAGATTGTGAGCTCTGGGAATTCTCTGGAATTTCTAAACAACAATCAAAGGTTGGCCAGTGAAATAGATTGTCAGAACAGATGACCGATCTCAGAAACTTTGACTGAGGGCACAACTTTCATCTCTTTGAAATTGTAATGACAGCTGAAGCCTAGGTTAATATCTGAAGCAGTTATACTTACACTTGACATTCATGGTAGTAGCCGCTTGAGTAGTGAAATTATGTCCAGTGAGACTATAAGTTGATGTACATCTGACTGTTTCCCCATTCATTGCCTTGGTTGCTGTGATTGAAACACCACTGATCCTGATCTTCCCTCCATATGCACCAGTCCTCTCTGAAGGTGAAATCCTGTCTGTGATATTTTGCCATGATGATGTCTTTTCTGGTATGGACCTATACCACTTAATACTAGTGATGGGGTTACTCTCATCTGTCTCACACCTGAATGTCTTCACCTGTCCCACCTGGACAGCAGCTGTTGGGTCGTTAGTGAAGAACACTTTGGTGTTGGGGACTGAAATGAGAAACAAGGAAGGAGATCAGATGATTACTAACATTCTAGAGGACATAATCTTCTCGGTGGTACAGAGTCCCCAAATTTGTTGGTTGGTCAGCCACACTTTTTCTGACTGCATACTGTTTGAATACCTTCACATCACCAGCATTTAAACAAAGTGGTTAAACTGAGAGTAACAATCTTCTGAGTCAGTTCAACTCCAACAAGGAGGTGTTTTTTGGAAGCTTCATAATGGCAATACATCACAACAGAGATACAAATGTCTTAGCAGAACACTTACCAAACAATACAATATATCATTTTACTACTCTATGACACTGTTGAGTTATTACTCCATGTGAAATTGTACACAACTAAATCTCATTCATACTTATGCCAATCTCTTCCTAACAAGACTAAAGTCTTTAAACATGGGTCTCAGATTATTCTCGCTAGAGGGACATCCTATCAAAGAACCTATTCACCCCACATAATATTCTTTGTGCTCAAATCATATCATAAAACCAGTCAAGCATTCATTCCCTGATGAAATATCCCTGATAAAATATTTGGAATGTGGGTCTGACAGTTGGCAGCCGTTTTAAGGTGGCGGTGGAGTTAGTAAACGCATCCAATTGAGGTCCGTTTTGAAATTTAATTGCACGAATGTGTTACGACCGTAGTTTTCTTTGCNATTGTGACCGACTGCGGTTGAGGGCATGAATAAATTCATTCAAATCATTTCCATATTCAGCGGGAAAATACGCCGGGCTTGTCTCCACCGCCACCTTAATAAGAACATTTCAAGCCAAACAAGAATCAAATGATTTGTATTCAAAATAATTGGGCAAAATATCAACAGGGATCGGAGAACTCGGTCAAGCGTTAAAGGCCTAGTCAATACATATGAAAACTGAATAACATTACCCGGTATTTGATTGAGAGAGTTTAGGAGACACACAAAGTATGACACAGATAGAATTTCTCAACATGATTTATGCCACAATGAAACCTCTCTATAAACGACACCTTAAACCCCTCGTATTGAGCTTACGGTATTTTCAAAGTGTTAGGAGAGTGCAGGTAGAGGTCTCATAGCCTCGTGAAGGTACCCAAAATGCTTGCCTGAGATGTACTTCAAAGAATCAAGGCCTAGTTTTCAGCACACATTGATAAAACTGCAGACAAAGCTCTATTTTCAGATAGAGCATACTACATTCACGTCAGTAAACGTAAGCACTTTCTGAATTGAACACAGTGTGGCTTTAAGACTGATATGTCTTCGCTTGGATGATTTCAGGGAGAAAATGACCACAGAATTTAACAGACAGATTTCTTAACAAGGTTTACACTACAGTAGAAGTGGAACCGCCCTGTAGAAGATCCCACAAAGGGGCTCGGAGAACTCGGTCATGAATTAAAGCCTCAGTGAATACATATAAAAACTGATTTGAATTTGATCGAGACGGTTTCAGAGATACACAAAGGATGACACAGATACAATTTCTAAACATGATTTATGTCAACGAGTGGAGCCGCTTCATAAAAGGCACCTTAAGACTGATATATGCTATCTTCGATTGGAAGATTTCAGGGGACAAAGTGAACTCAGAATGAAACAGACAGAATTAGCAAGTTTTACGCAACAGTGGAACCTCTTGGCTATTTAAAAGATACCATGGTATATTATAAGCAGTCTAAACTCAAAACTCTGAACAAAATTGTTAACACTTTTTATACTCCAGTGGAACCTGTCTCTGAAGGACACCTTGACAGATGCTGATTCTGTAGTGAACGGTGTCCTAATTACCGAGGTCAAAACAACTAAAACTTAAACAGACATGTAGGCCCACCTGAATTCTGAGTGAGTTAGTTATACTGCAGTGGAAATTCTCAACAGGACACCTTTGAAACTGGCAGATATTGTCCCAAATTGAGAGGTGTCCCACTCACAGAGGTCAAAGTGAACAGGAATGACCAATTTGGATTAAACTTTGGTGTCCTGCTCGCAGATATAGCCACAAAATGTGAGCTAAGGTTCTACTTTATCAGAAGGAGTGATTAGACCTTTAAGAAAACCTAACTAGGCCAGTCTTTGAGATTTATTCAAAAGTTTGATAATGGACAGGGAAGTTAGACGATATCAAATACAAAAAAAAACTTTTTGTGTGGTGTGTCTGAAAGCACTAAAAATAGGCCTATATATGAATAGTCTTTGTCCTGGGTATGAGTAATGCTTATTCAAATATTATTGTCCAACCAGGAAGAAACCGTGGATAGGTAAACAACCATATACCTTCTATGTAGGCCTAGACCTTGTTTATCTAAGTGGACAAATATCAGAGGGTGAAGATGACCTAGATCCAATGTGAGGACAATATCTTTTGTTAAATGGGCACCCAGCCAGTTTTTTTATTTGCATGTAGGCCTAAACATGCTAGAGGCTGTCTTTGTGTGGTCGTATTGATTTTGAATGCAAAGTTCTGTGACGGAATATCTTAAATCGTGATATAGGCCTAGTCTGTTGGAGACATTTTAGCCATTGTGTTGTACTGGGTGATTCAAGAATGCCATGGGGCCATTATCTACATGTAGCTCTCTTGACTGTGCAGAGAGCAATAGGCCTATCTCACCTGCTCTAGTATTTGTCACCGATTCAAGGGATGATTATTGCCAAGACTGGCGAAAACAAAGGTGTCTAATGAAGTGACACATGAAAGTTGGAATATGTGAGGAAGTCTAGGAATACCTGTCGGATGTCGCATTTGAGGGAAGTGTTAATGGCGTTGGTGAACCCGCACATTTCAATAGCTGAAATGTATTTCATAACAGGTAAGTAAACAGTCGCAGATCAATGCACAGGCAATCTGACAGCCCTTCAGCGACATCCGACAGGTTTTCCTAGACCATGTCACAAATAATATTGTCAATTTTGCCTTGGCCAATTGATGTTGACAGGAGCTAAAGATATCCAACATACATGTCGAGCACAAAAAACGACACACAAAATGGTAGTAAAAGTAAAGTCGTCTCCGAATGTTGCAAATTCAGAAGACGAATTCTGGCGAAATTCGGAGACGACTTTACTTTTACTACAGGAGCTAAAGGAGATGATATACCTACATGTAACACTGTATGTTTTTTTGCTTGATCTCATTGTCAAAGCTGGATATCCAGCAACTGTAGCCTCACAATAGTACTCAGCCTGGTTGTCTTCTTTAGCCATCACCCTCTCTTGACCTTGAGTGACCTCCACTGGTGTACCTCCTGACCTCTCGATGTAGATCTTCAAGGTCGGGGTGGGGTTACCACCTGTTGCTGTACATGTAAACTTGGCCTTCTCACCTACATGTGATGATGTCTTCTCAGAGGAGACGACCACAGAGTCTGGCTTGTCTGAAAGAATCAATATCAAAATAGACTGATACAGTTTGCTAGTTCAAAAGCGGAAAGGGACAAAATAGTAAGATTAAGACCCACAACTTATTTGGAATATTATCACTAATGGGCATGGAGGTTTAAAATGTGCAAGGGTACAAATCCAATACCCGGTACAAAACAAGTAATGGTATATTCAAGTATCTGTGTAATTACAACTTTGTTGCAGATCTCCATGTCATATATAGGGCCTACATCATTCATATTGATCACTAAGCTTATCTATTTTTGTCACTACAGAATTGGTTTCACAATGCACAAAGAAAGTGTCTTACTTTCAGCTATTTAAAGGTTATTACTAAGAAGAAAACAATATCTTTCAAATTTTCGACCCCACACCAGGGTCTCCTTCAGGCACTCGCAAGTCAAAACCCCAGAAGTGATTTTGACTTGAAAGTGCCTGAAGAAGAAGACCCCTGTGTGGGATCGAAAATTTGCAAAATATCAAAGACGACTTGGATTATATTGTTTCACATTGTGCGTCGTTTTTGTACTTTATTTTGTCTACCGGTACTAAGAAGAAAATGTTGAGTTTTGTAGTCCTTGTGGCAACAAGAAAGGCAAACACTGATGCCGAGTTTAGTGTTACAAATGTTGACATTCACTGATTCTGTGGCGCAAAAAACTAGCCTAAAATTTGTCCCATTTATCCTTCGGGGCAAATAATAACAGGTTTCTAAGGTGAAAGATATAGTTTCCTACCGGACTCGAACCACGGACCCACGTATAAGTCTTCAGTGGCAGAAAAATGGAACTACGTGTATTTGACTGGGTTGACAGAAAGCTCTCATGGTACCATTCAATTTATATAGGAACAAACTGAGACATTCTAGTGATTGCCATCCATCAATCATGGTCTGTACAGTGCCCTCATAGGCATCATAATGAGGAACCCAACTCACTACCTCAACGTTAAAACTATTGAATTGAAAGGGACATTCAGGTCCTGATCAATTTCCAACACACTATTTATAATAGGATCTGATTACTGTGTGCTGCCCTGTATCACAGTTATGATCCCCATTATCAGCTTTTTTACACTGGGACAACTTCAACTATTTTTGAGGAAAAACTTACAGTATACAGTAAGGGTTTTCTCACTGCTTGTAGAAGATCCTAGAGCATTTCTTGCTACACATTTATAAACTCCAGCACTCGCCTTCTGAACATGAAAGTCATACGTTAACGATGTCAACACTTTGGCGTTACCCTTGTACCAGTCGTAGGTATCTCCGGGGGGTGAGGCTTCACACTTCAGATTCTGTTGAGTTCCTATCAGAACTGGTCCAGGGGGAAAACCAGTGATCTGGGGTTTGCCTGGTGGGGCTGAAACAAGATTGAATAGAGATTCTGGTGAAAAATGAAAAAATCCGTCTCACTCATGTGCACAGTGCCTAGCAACAGAGCTGAAATGGAGAGCTAAGCAGTAGCATCATACACTTGCCTGAAAGAGTGTTGTGTTATTATATCAACAAGAGCAATGCAAAGTGCGTGCAAATCCCACCGAACGAAACTTGCCTTCATTGAAATGTTTAGAGCCAGAACGGATATACTGTGCCAGGTCACAGGGTCAAGGTTAAAGGTCACATCACGACGAGTGTGGTGCACGACAGACCTTTGACTGCTCACACACCTTCCCTGGAAATATTTACCTAAAATATGTCTGTGTTGCAGGCCGGAAGGGATATTTGCGTCAAAGGTCACAGGGTCAAGATCAAAGGTCACAGGTCACACACGGGTTTCCCTATATCCATATTGAACGAAGTTCGTTCGGTGGGATAATAAAGAAGCAGTTACTATATAGAATATGAAATAGAAATCGGGTTTCAAAGGTGAAAGACATTGCTTCCTACCAGAATCGAACCCACGGACCCTCACATAAGGCATCAATCGCCAGCACTAAGGGGCAGCACGCCTTAAACCACTAGGCCAGCCAAATCCCCATCTTCAAAAAAGAGTTACTATATAAAAAGTTACTATATAGTGTGATAAAATCATTTGGTGGTAAGTGGTATTCATAAAAGTAAGCACATGCTTTTACATAATATTTGCACAGCAAGATCGGATGTGAATGTACTAGCAAAAGTTGAACTAGATGTTGCGCAATCCGGGCGATTGCAAGTATGCCCCGCTCTGGTGCATCTTGCTGAATATCGGGTCGCAACCAAAATCGATAGGGCCCCTCCCCTGGTCCACCCCATTACATCACGCAAATATGAGATAAATCGGGCTACCCGTTCTTGAGTTACGGTCCAGAATGCAAAATCCAAGATATCTTGCTGGTGGCCATATTGAATATCAGATCGCAACCAAAATCGATAGGGCACCTCCTCTGATCCACCCGGTTACACCACAGAAATATGAGATCAATCCGACAACCCGTTCTTGAGTTATAGTCCGGAATTAAGTGCGGCGGCGGACACGGCGGCAGACGACGGAAACCCACTGACAACATACATGTAATGCCCCCGTTGCAACTTCATTGAGCGGGGGCATAATTAAAGTCTGAGCTTCCCGTTCAATTTCAATTTTTGTTTTTTAAATCTCATTGAAAAGTCCCTGTCAGGCAAAACATCATGCTTTTACGCATTTCAAAAATATTGAGAATTTTAATTTTCTTAAAAGGAAGTTATGGACATCTGAAATTAGCTCTTTGGAAAACGAAGTGGCCAAAACTTGGCTCATTATCTTTTATGCTAATGATGCCTGATTATGTCATCTCAGGAAAATGAGATAACTCATCTCTGAATAATAACTGAAATACTGAACATACTAGAATGATTTTTTGTGAGAGGGTCCAGAATATGATATTTAAAACTTGCTAAACTCGATGACAAGTAAAACATTCGCTATAATCCGTTAAATGCCAAGTGTGTTTTCCTGAGATGATGTCATCATTGCATTAGCATACCCTATCATAATCACAAGAAAATCTGTCGGTCTCCACATGGTACAAAATCAGTAACTTCAAAGGGCTGTATCTCCTTTATTACTCAACATTCAAGTGAAAAGCGGTGTACTCGTGGATACATATACTTTCTGCACAGAATAAGGAAATTGTGTAATGAAGCTTGCTGCATTTGCTGCTTTATGAACATCAGCCATTATGTGTTTTTCACACAATTACGATAACCCAGTAGTCTTGAATGTTAGTTGGGGTGTTGATATTTTTGGTGAGGCGAGCATTTTTTTATTAGTTGGCTCTCGAGCTTTTTAGTGCCATTTTTCAAATCGGAGGATGGAAAAAAGAAAAAGAAAAAATTTTTTTTTTCAAGTTCTCACAGCTTCTGTTCTGGGATTGAAAGCAGGAGGATAGAAAAAAATAAAAATTTTTTTCGAAAATAAAGAAAGTCTTGCTCATGTTTTTCACAAATACCTACCTGACAACTACTACCTATTTCAACTCAACCCTTCAAGATTGGGACATAATTGAAAGCATGTCATGGCAGTGGTGAACGCTGTGCACGGTTGCTGTGCATAGCGCTGTACATCGACGTACGCTACATCCACGGCGCTGCAGCTGAGATCGGCGGGCGGAATAAAAATAAAATAAAAAAAAATAATATTTGCGTCGGCGGGCTCGAGAATGGCCCAAAAAAAAAATTTTTTTTTTATTCATTTTCGGCAGTTTTAGGGGTCGGCGGGCTCGAGAGCCAACTAATAAAAAAATGCTCGCCTGACTGGGACGGGAATGTGGATGGTAGTCAGCTGCCCCTGCATTCAGAGAGACTAGTGAAGTCTCTCTGAATGCTGGACAGCTGACAGGGATCTGTGATTATAAGTATTTAAAGTAGAGTTACGCAGTTTTGTAGGAAAATGGAAGGGCTGGGGGAGATATTCCTCCTGCAACTTAAAAATGTTCAGCAAATGAAATGGTCCATGGACCATGTGCTCACCGGGTTGGACATAATAGTCCAATGACAGAGGGAGGTACATCAGTTATGAGCAATCTCGGTCAAGTCATTCCCAGGTAGGACTTTGATGATTTTTGGGTTATGCCACCTGGCGGCCCTACTGGATGTCCGATCGGGCCAGAACTTCACATGCACATAAAGGTCATCTGCAGGGGACCACATAGCATATTGGAGCGCTTTGGGTCAAGTCGTTCCTGAGTTACAGCACTTTGATGATTTTCGGGTTACGCCACCTGGCGGCCATATTGGATGTCCGATCGGGCCGAAACTTCACATGGACATAAAGGTCATCGGCAGGGGGCCACATAGCACATTGTAGCGCTTTGGGTTAAGGCGTTCCTGAGTTACAGCACTTTCATGATTCTTGGGTTATGCCACCTGGTGGCCATGTTTGAAGTCAAATCAGGCCGAAATTTGACATGCATGTAAAGGTCATCTAGATGGAGGTAAATATCAAGTTTGAGCATTCTGTGTCAAGCCGTTCCCGAGTAATAGCACTTACTTGATTTTCAGGTTACGCCACCTGGCGGCCACTCTGGATGTCCAATCGGGCCGAAACTTGGTATTTTTTAAGGTACCCTTCCAATACATGTTTATGCAAAATATGAAGTCGCTCAGTGAAATAATGACAAACTGTGGCAGGTTCGTCACTTTTGTCGAACTTTGACCTCTGTGACCTTGAAAAGTAGGTCAAATCAAAAACCCGTTACAAATGTCATGTATCCTCATTGGACACACCTATGATAAAAATTTGGAGATGATCCAGTCATTAGTTCAGGAGTTATTGCACTTTTTGTGTTTTTGTTTTTGGCCACCTGGTGGCCAAGCCAACAATCAAATTGGACCGAAACTTGGTGTCATGGGTCATCTGACCTAGGGCTATGTATGTACCAAGTTTCAGATCAATAGCCCCAGCGGTTACGAAACGTGCCCTGCTAACGGAACACGATGACGCCGGACACAGACGCTTCACCATCGACCCCGGTGAGCTAAAAAAATATAACAGAGGCGTGAAAAAGTAACCCCGCGCAAGGCTGGAACCCGGCGCATCTGATTCATAGCCGCACACTCTACTGATGTGCCAGGTGGCCATGTCATGCTGTTGGCTGCTGAATAAATGTTTTTATAATAGATTCCAGCTACTCAACATATTTATGATAACTAGAAATGACGTTGCAACTCAGAATGAAATGGTCCATGGACCATGTGGTCACCTGTGTGAACGTACCAGAAGAACAAAATGACAAACGTAAAATCGAAATGCTCCAGGCCGTGAGTTCCAGGGTCATGATTTACGGTCAAAATTTCAAGGTCAAAACATTCTAGCTTGAGAATTTATGACGTCGATTTTCCAAGACGGCTGCCTGGTAACCACTAATTGCATTCCAATTGGACAATAATCTGCTCTACAGTACACATAGATGATCACACCATGTTAGAATAGGGCCATATAGCCATGAAACATGCCACTAGAATGGCTATATTTGGAACTTGAACTCTGTGACTGTAAAAAGTAGATCAAATCAAAAACTCTTTTCATAATGTCATGTATCCTCATTAGATACACCTCTGACAAACAATTGGAGACAATCCAGTTAACAGTTCAGGAGTTACTAGGCTTTGAGCTTTGGTTTTGGCCACCTGGTGGCCAAGCCAAGAATCGAATCGGACTGAATCTTGGTGTCATAGGTCATCTGGCATAGGGGTGTATACGTACCAAGTTTCAGGTCAATAGCCCAAGCACTTGCGAAACGTGCCACCAACAGGCAAAATTTTGAACTTTGACCTCTGTGACCTTGAAAAGTAGGTCAAACCAAAACTCCTTTATATATGTAATGTACCCTCAGCAGATTCACCTATGATAAAAATTTGGGGGTGATCCACTCATTAGTTCAGGAGTTATTGCACTTTTTGTGTTTTGAGTTTCTGCCACCTGGTGGCCACGCTAAGAGTCGAATCAGACCGAAACTTGGTGTACTAGGTCATCTGACATAGGGGTATATATGTACCAAGTTTCAGGTCAATAGCACCCGCGGTTACGAAACGTGCCACCAAAAGGAAAAATTTTGAACTTTGACCTCTGTGACCTTGAAAAGTAGGTCAAATCAAAAACCCGTTATATATGTTATGTATCCTCATTAGATACACCTATGATAAAAATTTGGAGATGATCATGTCATTAGTTCAGGAGTTATTGTACTTTTTGTGTTTTCAGTTTTAGCCACCTGGTGGCCAAGCCAAGAATCGAATCGGACCGAAACTTGTTGTCATAGGTCATATGACCTAGGGGTATATATGTACCAAGTTTCAGATCAATAGCCCCACCGGTTACGAAACGTGCCCTGCTAACGGACGACGACGGACGACGACGGACGCACAACCATTGTAAGCTCACCACAGGTGAGCTAAAAATCTTACAAAAATCATATTTTACAACATCCACAGAGCAATTCCCCGGCAAATCCGTCAGTATATTGCTACCTAATGTATCCATCTAACGTTCACAGCCACTAAAAACATGAACCAACCACCCGGTTTATTCCATCTGAACATTAGGAGCATTTCATCTATGAGTCCATTTCTATTGACTGTCCCGTGAATAGTCTTTGGCTAGCTTCGCTGTTCGCCGCTACGCGCCAGTTTGGGCCCTTGTGTCCAGAGAACAGCTGTGCATGGATAATACCTGGATTGCAGGAACCAGAACCCTGTTGAAAATATTTTGATATCATCATGATTCTCTCACCTTGTATAACAGTTTTTACTGGGTTACTCCCACAAGATAGACCAATATCTTTACAAATCCAGTAACCATCAGATGTCTGACCATTGGTCACCTGGATGTTGTATGTTCTTGATGTGGAGCTTGGCTTACTGCAACTACTCCAGCTGTAGCGTGAGACGGTTGGTGTACGACATCCTAGAGTGTTAGCTCTTGCTACCTCATTGGCACTAGATAAGCCATCACTTTTCTTTGTCCATGTAACAGTGTACCCACTTGGATTAGGAATGTAACAGTTGACAGTGAATGTACTTCCAACGGCAGGTTTGGGTGGTGAAACACTGACTGTGTAGAGAGAACCTGAAAGAATACACAACAACTAGAAATTGACTTGTGAGTCAATTTGAAGACCGCCTTTGAAAATTCACTGATGAATTTTGTAAATATGTTAGGGCAATGTAGAAACTGATGATATTGGGACTGAACATGCGTCCTTTACAGTGTAACGTTAGGCCTACCGGTACATTTATGGTGTAGATGTACATGTCTTTACAGTGCGATTGTGTGTTTCACGGCGGCCAAGAGCAGCGGGTTATTTTTTTTAAAGTTAGGCCTACTAAATTTCACAATTGGTAAACTTAATTGTCGGGTCATGACCATTTAAATGTCATTGATTTCAGACAAATGTGCGTGTCATTTTTCGCGAAATACGGGTAGGCCTGCATCATGGCACCAGACCAAATTCATTTCGATCTCTGATTGGCCAGAGGACCTGAAACGTGGTGTGCGTGGCGTCACAGTTTGCTCCGAGATGAGATGACGTCAGGGAAAACCCCGCTGCCGCGAGTGACGCTGCGGCGTCATGCTCGACGTCGTGGTGACGCTGCGTTCTTAGGCCCGACGTCATGTGTTGACGTCATGGGCAAAGGTAAAATGCGTTAGGACAACAGACTTCATCTAATTAAACAGTTCATTGTTGGCGGATGACCCGCAAAATCAATAGGTTTCCGTGTAACATGCATATCCACAACTCCTGAAAGTTTCATCGTGATACGTGGCGTATTTTTTGAGTTATCCTGCCGAAACCACAGATTGGACGGAGAGAGAGAGAGAGAGAGAGAGAGAGACTGAGAGAGAGAAATCCAGTGAAACCAATGAAGACCGCCACCTTGTGAGGTGGTGGCGGTCTTAATAATATCCTGATTGGGAAAACAGGTCAAAGATGGCAGCATTTGTTTTAAGCTGGGTGTGCACTCTCACCCATTGTAGAGACTGGTTACAAATCCAAGACTCAGCATTATATTTATGGTTCCCGATCACTAAGATCGGGAACCATATTGTTTTTGGTCATGGTGTCTGTGTATGTGTGTGTGTGTATCTGTGTGTGTGTCCAGTCTGTCACGCCTTCATACATGTATCTTATCTCCTCAACAGCTACAGTCCTGGTAACACATCCTACCCCTAGGTTTGTCAACCTGGGCAATCCAATGAGCTAATCATTTTCAACATCAGATCCCTCCATCATGATGTAATCAACATATCAGACTTGATATTTTGTCCGTCACACTTTTATCTGATGCCATAACTCAGCTCCTTTAACACCTAGAGCAACAGAAACAAGTCCTACCCGTAGGTTTTCATACCCTGAGGCTTGCTCCACTGACACAGCTGAAGAGGACTTGCCAGACCAGGACCAGGACTGGCCCAACATTGCCAATGAACTTAAAGGAGTTAGACGCCGAAGTTGTAAACAAGCTGGTTTGTTTACAAATATGGTCGGCAAACTAGTTTTATTCCTTCGTGCAGG
>NMRB01002273.1:33678-62991 GCA_002633025.1 Notospermus geniculatus
TACCACATCTGTATTCACTCCAGGCCAATAAAAATTGGAGAGGATTCTTTCCGTAGTACGTCGTATGCCACAATGGCCACTCATTATACTGTCGTGAGCTATGGACAAGACATTCTGTCGCTGAGATTCAGGTACAACTAGTTGTTTTACAGGCTGCTTACCAACACGAGGTGTGAATATTCTATGTAACACACCCTTCCTAATCTCGAACGTCACAGTACCACTTTTCGTCTCCCGTGCCTTTCTTTGACCTACAAACTTCCAGTATTTACCAAGCGTTTCATCAGATTTTTGCTCCCTCACCAGATCAGTTTTGTTACCAATGTCACATGAAGGTACCAACAATGGTGTCAGTGGTTTCGTGGCTTGCTTTGATTGATGTCTAGTCATCACACCCGCAGCGACTTGTGTTTCTACACGTTCGCTGGGCAACTTATTTTCATTGATCACATTTTCTTCCAAAGCAGTTTGTGCCTGTATCTCAGCGTCTTCACTACACTTTCTGGAGTCAGATTGAAGCTCGTCAGTGCCACCATCAACCGGAGACACCTCCGTCTTCCAACCTGGCGCCGATTGTTGCTTGGTATCAATTACCGTGTCTGGTTGGACATTACCGATTATCAAATCAAATACTGGCGTTTTTACAACCAAGGCTTCAGCACGCCCTTTAAAATACTCGCAGTCAATGTCAACTAGCGCAACTGGTAGGCAGCGTACGGTCCCGTCAATCAGTATACATTCACGACACTCCATGGTGTACTGCTCAGGTTTCACAAATTTTGAGTTGACCACGATCGTACTACAGCCTGTGTCTCTCATAAGAGTTACTTCATTACCGTTGACCATACCTTTTGACAAGGGTAAGTTAAGACATGTGCAGAGTTCAACTGGTGAACTGCTCTCAATAACTTCACCCACCTTGGTCACCGATTCACAATTGTACGCTTCATTGGCGCCCAACACCTCGCTAATACATGCACTGGCGGAATGAACGTTGACACACCTACATGAACTTAATTGACCCTTCGGGAGGGTAATGACAGCTGAGCCTACCTCCTTTTCCTTCAACAATGGACAGTTCCTTTTAACATGTTGGTCACTATTACAATTGAAGCAGGAGATTGAAGAAGGAGATTTTTTAAACCAGCATTCGGATTCAGCATGATTTGTCTTCTTACAGATTGGACACGGAGGATACTTGTCCTTTTTTACATTTCCATTTTTGCCCTTTACCGGTTTAAACTGACCTACCCCCTCTTTTTTCTTCTCTTTCGGTTTCTCATACATGACACCGCCATGTGCATCTAAATAATGCTGTGTTGTTGCGCCCAATTCAGCATTGTCAACTATTTTCTTTTCTCTTAGATACGCAGCAAGCTCAGGATAACACCGTTTCAAAAATAGTGCCAATGGCACTGTGCCCGCTTGGCTTGAAGCACAGTGGTGGGAATCATCAGCAACCCCATAAAAGCCATTTAGGTACAAACACTAGTTATGTTCGTACAATACCACCCCAGCCTAGAGGTCGTGATCGTCAGTACTATGCCCGAATCTCTCCAGTGTTCGACTTTGGCTCCCGGTCGAGCCCCCAAAATGTCACGAGAAACGGGTAGAGCACAAACGAAAAAGACCAACAAAGCTTTAGTGCGGAGTATATTATATTGTGATACAAATAACATCAACACAAAGAGATACAAATACCACATCACTGTTCGTTGCTTGTCCCAGATCCGTAATTCTGATACAATCGACCAGCGCCCGACACACGCTACAGCCCCGGTTTGGTGACCTCACCTCAGCATTTTGGAAACCATCTCGTAACCCGGCCATCCGCCGGCGACATCTCGGTATAACCACAAATTAACTCAACATATCTTCGGACACACCCGTATGGATAGAACCACCGTAATTTGTATGTCGGTAGGACTCTGGTGGAGTAGGCTGGCAAAATAAACAAAATCACCATAAATGTTTTACCCTTGACCCCAAAATTCAAATCAAATCAGAAATGGAAATTTTGGAAAGGTTTACTCACGTGGTATGTACATCTGAGAGTACATGTATACTCTAATTCTAAGTCTACGGACAACTTGCCCCAACATCTGGTACACCCAGCCACCTGGGTTTCTAACTATGATTCTGCCAGTCTAGACCACCACAGCCTATATTTATAGCCAAGCTCGTTCTCGTTTCATAATCTAACATGTAACTCAGACCCTTTTCAAATAACCATTGTCCAGATCACTAAGGAATGCACCTCTTGAACTAGGCCTTTTGCTTCATACACCACTGAACTGACCACTGTCATAAGCTTAGACAAGGTTGACTGTCCGTACTGACTGACCTAAACCTTGTGGAATTTGCCACACTTGTGACACTATTCATTCGGATTACATATGCCCAGGACCTCCTTCAGGACAAAAGATGTAGGAAGAGGGATTCCTGTAGAAGAAACGGCGTTCGAACGCGATTGGGTTAGCCAGGTGGTTTCATACTGACGTCACTCGTGTTCATGTTGTCGTTCGCATTCAAGATCTTTTAACATACAACCCTTGTTCAAGGAACTAAAGATCCTCAAACTACCACAATTGTATTCATTTGTTCAAATAATTTAAAATTCCTTGACAAGTTTTTCCAGAACGACTTACCAGCCTACTTGTGCACAACTCCTTTCATAAAACAAGATGACATTGTAAATGTCTGATGGTTCCCGCTTGTTAAGAGGACCTTACAGGCATGACAGGCAGCCTGCTGGGAGCCATTTTGATGTACTAACTATGATTCTGCCAGTCTAGACCACCACAGCCTATATTTATAGCCAAGCTCGTTCTCGTTTCATAATCTAACATGTAACTCAGACCCCTTTTTAGGCCCCTTTTCAAATAACCATTGTCCAGATCACTAAGGAATGCACCTCTTGAACTAGGCCTTTTGCTTCATACACCACTGAACTGACCACTGTCATAAGCTTAGACAAGGTTGACTGTCCGTACTGACTGACCTAAACCTTGTGGAATTTGCCACACTTGTGACACAAGTAACAGACTTATAGATTTCGTGTATTCAATTTTTTGTAAAAGATAAAAGTCTATGACTGATGTCGGTTGTGTCGACTTGTGTTAAAAGTTTTCTCCTCACCAGGGTCAGTGGAAAGACGCGGTATATTTTCTCCAACGTTTTCGGCAAAGTTTTAAGATTCATTGACCGCACTGCATTCGTGGCACTGCCATCAACCTTCCGCTTGCCAGACACAATGACGATGGTTATATATGTGAATGTACATTTCTCATCAGAGCTAAAATATAGGAAAAATTTTGTGATCACGATGAACTACTACGGAAATGTTTTCGCCTTACAAGTTGGTATGAAGAGACTTCAGTTGCAATTGGGAAGGATCAACAGGCAGGTGGTGTTTTGGGGCTGTTACGTATCTCGCATGCAAAACCAGAGGAGTGGTTGGAATGAGCTTATCATATCTGTCAAGAAGATGAGCAAAATTTACATCGTACCAGTAGTGTTCTTTCTTAACGGTAAAAGGTTAAAAAAAGGCATTACGGAGAAAGTGTCCTACGATAACGGTGGCGAAAAATTCAACATCAGTGAGTCCTCCATAGGTCATTTTATGATGAAGTATAATTCACCTCAGCACGAATATTACTTCATTGGTTACATTGCAAGAGTCATGGTCTTTCCTTTCATACTTACTGCCAGAGATATAATCAGGAAACAAACGAGTGAGTAATTGACACATAGGGATGAATCTGTGAGTGTTTTCCGCTTCAGCTTCCAGGCTCTGGTGAGATTGGCGTCACGGAGAGGCGGATCAAAAGAGCCTAGTGTGATTTTCTCCAGTCTTGCGGTCTTGTGGAGTGACTGGTTTCATCCAGAATCTAATCGCCATGACTGAAGCCTGGTGAAAGGACAGGCACCAGTCCACTTACGGGTCCGCAAATCAAAGGAACGTTTTGTGACTAGTCTAGGTGTAAAATGCCGGCTAGGTTGTTTCCCTTTTGAAGTATTTCTTCTCAATAGGACGGTTTAGACGACAGGCAAAAATCCACATGCGATCCGATCGAATCCGATTGTGGTTCAAAACGCTTGCGTGTAAACGCTACCCAACGCAGTCCAATGTGGATTTTGGACCACATACGACCACATTCAAATCTCGTCTAAACGCAAATGATACCCGATGCGGGTCGATCGGATTGAATCTGAATGTGGTTTTTTGGCATGTCGTCTAAACGGTCCTAATGTTGGACTACACTCTGAAACGAGAGGGCCGCACTGCGCTGGGGTTCCCTATTGAAAAGGCAGTATCTAACAGTCTTTTGTTTGGATACAGTGGGTGAGGTCAAGTGAAGATGTATATTCAACACAATCTGTTTGATAAACAGATCTGTTAACAGGTCTGTTGACTTGATCAGTGACTTGACCTGCTACCTAAACAGGCTGTTAACATGCGGTTAAATAAACAGATTATGTTAACTTAACAGATCTGTTAACAGATATGTTAACAGTTGCTGTTAGTGTAACAGAATCTGTTAAGTTAATCTCAGCCCCTAAAATCTGTCAATTGAATATTTCGGCAATTAGGAGGGCATCGTTCCTGAAATTTCTAAATATCACATAGGCCTCATACGATCAGAAAACAGTTCACTTTTTGCTGTAGCTTAGATTTTTGAAGAATTCCTTAACACAGACTTCTAGAGGTTAAACTCCTGTTACAGGTTGACGAGGTCATGTGAAATGTTAACAGATCTGTTGGCAGCCATTCTGTTTCTGAGAATCAGGTAACTTAGTGAAATCATGAAATGTGAGCCAATTCTCCAAGCTGTAGCTGTCCAAAGAGCGCCAAATCATGGTAGGGAGGCAGCAACAAGCACAGAGCCCACTGCTGTCCACTTTCGCCTGTCAGAAGATCAAATACATGTAGAACTGAACTTACTAATGACTTGCGTGCCTGGCAAGATAGTGGTAGGAGTTTTTAATTTAAGTCCAGGGAGAAAGTTATGAAAGCACCGCACTACCTGGCGTCTGAGGGATACTAGGCAGGCCGGCTATGCCATGGGAATTGCCAAGCCCACCGTGATTGCTCACACCCATGAAGTTCTTGATTTCCTGATGGGCTATTTCAGCAGATGGCTATTGCAGCAGAAAGTATTTTTCGAATATGAGCAGTTGTCGCAAGATCTTGTGGACATACTTACTGTATAATATGACTTATCCGGCCACCAGGGCGAACCTGCGAATTATTGACTATACACGATCCAGGCCAAGACGAAAGGCCTAGTCAGGGTTACACATCACTTGCGAGTTTCTTTTCAACGGCAGACCGCAGTTTTATTCCACAGTCCGCCTAGGTTTGCAAAAGTGAAACTGACCCTCACCGCGGGATATCCATTACGATGCTCACAATGCCAGGCGTAAGACGATTTCCAATGAACATGTAACCCTGACTAGGCCTTTCATAACTTGGCCTGGATCGTGTATAGTCAATAATTTGCGTGGTTTGCAGTCTGGCCGTGGTGGCCGGATAAGTCATATTATACAGTATGTTAGAACGGTCATTCATTTCATAGATGGCTAGCTTGATTCTGTGATCCCGTGGTGATGCATGCTGGTGGCCAAACACCTTGTCAACAGGCTGTTAAGAGCACGTAAACAGGATGTTAACAGCCTGTTAACACTAACAGCCAGTTAACCTGAATTACATGTTAAGCTGGTGAAGTTAACAGATCTGTTAACAGATTCTGTTAACACATAACACACACAAACACTTGACCTCACCCGATGATATATGAGAAACACTGGATAGAAATCCTTACATCTGAACTTGGGGGGAGGGGGTACGGTTTTCGCACAGTACAATACCATTGACTGATTTGAGGGGGCAGTGAGTTTTCAGACCAGCCCGGCTAAACTACGACAATGTGGATTCCTTCAATTAGTTTTTAGCCTACTCGAACAATAAAGCTGTGGCACTTCATTATGTACGGAATGCGCAATAAACCTTTGATACGCAATAACTGCTCCCACACACTTCGGTTCTAACCCAAGTCAAACCGATATAACGAAAACGGTTGTGGAATGGAAGTCAATTCACAATGACTACATTGCGTATTAGCGGTGTCCCGTTCACACTCAACACGCAATAAGCGGCGAGCATCATCGGGGACACGCATGCGCACTCCGGTTTACTTCCTCTTTTTTTGCATGGGAGAAACGTTCGTCGGATTTCATAGTGCTTTATTTGTCATTTCAACTCTTTTGAAATGGCAGCAAGAGGTGTCGCAGTTTGAATGCCGAGGTCCTTGACCTCGTCGATATCAGAAGGACGAGGACATCGAAGCCCACCTGCAGCGAGTGGAAAGAAAAACCTGCCTTGTTCACACTGGCGGCGCGGTACGACGCGTTGCGGTGCGAATTCTTTCGCCCGATCACTACCATTATTAAGCCTAAAGCCTACTTCACACTGCAGGCGCGGCGCGATCTGAACAAAGGATTACAGCCTTCGTACCGCATCGCAAGTGTGAACAGCAAATAGGCTTAACAGTGGAAACAATCAGGTGCGAATCGCAACGCGTCGCACCGTGCCTGCAGTGTGAACTGGGCTTACGCTGTTCACACTTGCAGTGCGACCGATGCGGTAAGAAGCGGTAGGACGCGACGGACGATTTCCACCGCCCACAATCGCTCCTGCAGTATATTTCCGCGTCAAATCGCCTGCCTCGTGAGGATACAGCATATCTGGCCCAATTTGAATGACTCTTGAGGTAATTTCCGCTAATCATGAGCACCACACGCAACCGCGCCGCCACACCGTGCCATTCTATATGTCAAAACTAAAGGCCTATGTACACTATCAACATTTCAAGACACATGTCGGGATACATGTGTCCGACACACCGTGTTGCTGGAAATGTTGACAGTGTGATAGCCTGGTAGTCTATCATGTTTCGGAGGTGTTTTGAAAGTGCCTTATGGTCGTTTGCATTTCTCTTGACCACCACCGTGGCGTGGTGGTCTATTTTTAGTGCTCGGATCTCCAGTTTTTGTTCATGCAGTTCAGCTTTAATGCAGAAGAATAATCTCTTAACCTCTACTCGTATATATGTTCGGCAAAGGCGCGCGAAAAAAGCGCTCAACTTGTGTAGAATTTAATTCTCTTTCATTTGCACCTAATTTCAGCTCAATCGGACCAATAATAACTGAGTTATGAGCAAAATAATATGGTGGTGTCGGCCACCTAACTGATACCGTGATATCGCGGCCTTGGGCGTGAAAGTGTTAAGGTCAGTGTATAGTTTATTGCATTGTTATAAGCTATAATTACAGTTTCGGATTCTTGGCGGATTTCCGTGGAATTCCGCGTTTTCTCCATGCCGGCAAAACGCCGTACAGAGCTTCGGATGCCACCGCAATACCATGATACATTTATTGACAACGATGTCAGAGACGCCCCACTGTTCAGATCGTCTACGCATCACGACGGTGCGTCAGGATCAATGTGTTGTAGTGACGCACTTTATACACATCGGTGCCCGTAACTTGAGCCTCGTGGTCTGCCGAAGTTGGGCGTAAATATTTTTGCATACAAGTCGGAGAGTATATCTAACCTGTCAGCTTTAAGAAGGGCTTGATGATATTATATAAAAAACTGTATCTTTGTTATCGATTGTGTTGTCTTCCTCTTTTTGAGTGTCCACCAAAAGCGGACGCTGTCACTGGGTGAGGTCAAATATTCGATTTAGTCAGGTTTTAATGCCACGTCTTAAGAAAGTTTTAGTCTTAAACCAGTATTTGACCTCCCCCCAAGTTTTATCTTAAAACCCGCTTAAAACTCAAGAAAGTACACCTGGGACCTTATTCGCGAAGCTCCCGTAACTTGCGCAAACTATTGTCCTTTTGCGGACAACCTATTATTCACTATCAGCCTGACAATGGATTTGCGTACCCTTAAAGTTACGGGAGCTTTGTGAATTAGGCCCCTGTATTAAAACTTCTCTAGATAAAACTTCGTTAATCCACGCAGGAAGCTGAAGTTAAAAAAATAATGGAAAATGAATTCGATGAGGTTTTAGTCCCTAGAAACCAGACTAAAACAAGCAGAGGTCAAATGTTTGGATTAAGGTTCCAGCTATGTTTGCCATCCCAGTTACAAACCGTAGCACTCCAAAGACCTGAAAACATTAACCGTACACCTGCCTGTACTAGAGAGCCAATACAGAGACATCTTCGACTGAATGAAGGCCAATAATAGATTCCACGATTCTCAGGTTTTAACCAAGTTTTACTCTGGGTTTCATCTAGGATTTAACGGAGATTTAATGAAGTCTTAATCTGAGGGAGGTTTTGGGAGTTCAGTTTAAAACCTACCAAGTGGGATAGAACTCCGATTAGTATGTCAGTTTTAGCTTAGTCCAAGTATTTGACCTCACCCACTGTCTCATTATACCGAGAAAGCATGGCTGACCGAGGCTGCTCTCTGCTGATGTCAAAATGGTTTTCGAGGGCCACATGAAAAGAGTACACCATTTTTGATATCGAATGAAAATAAGCAGAACGAATTGATGTAGAATTGGATCCGTGCAACATTACGCCATATAACAATGATACATGGCCACCACGTTATGCGTACCGGCCAATCGAATTTTCGGCTTCTACCTTGACGTACGATAGGTATTCCAGATGGTCTCACTACACCATCATGCACCGACTCGCCTCTTCTATAACTTACATGTCATATTCCTGTTGCGTAGGGGTATTCGAAAACCCTGGACTGGTAAAACCTGGATTGGATTGGTCTCTGACTCGCTGTTCTCCACCACCTGGATTTTGTTCGTGTAGTTCTAAAAACAAAAGACACCGATCAGAAATCAGTGTCAAGTGTTTATGGTCATTAACCGTAATTGTTTGTTGGCCTAAACTACTGTTCGTAGCTGGGGTAGTGGATGGTTATGAGAAGGTTGGCCAATTGAAGTGTGGGTTCGATTGTTGTATCTAATTGAAGTCCTTTTTGCTTATAACTTGTAAAATCTCAAAGAATGCCGTTATTCCAGGCATTTTGTAAGGACTGGGGTTGGTTGCCTCTTGCGCATGTTTCTATTGTGGTAGTGTTTCTTTAGTACACAGTGGTCTGAAGGTTCAGTACAGAGTACGTATGCCGATTACTTCGAGGTACTCTCTTGAATCTCCACTGAGTGTAGCCTAAGGGCTGACTGTCCGAAGGCGCATGGAGACCTCCACGGGGGGGGGGGGCTATCATGGGACAACGACAGGACACTTACTGCTGTTTAATTGAAGGACAACTGACAATAATGCAGTTTTCGGGAATTTTCATTGATATCACTCATTGATAATGACATAACTACAATGCAAATACATTGTAGGTACCGGTGTAGGTCTATAACGTAGAACAGCTTCTTCCCAACAATTATGGACTGAAAATGTTAAGTCACTGAACTGCCTTCACGCCTCAACATCAACATTCTCCAAAACATTATATAAATCTAGGCCTGTCTGCCTGTAGACTGTGCACAGTATAGGCCAAGCGGATGATGTTTACAAGGTCAGGCGATCTGCATCTAATGGTGTTTTTATTGGGGGTATCGCCAGTCCAATTTGAGTTGAAACTGGATTTATCATTTCAAGGGAAACATTCCCGAGACGGTAACACGATGCAAAGGGACCTGGATTCGATTTGTAGTAGGCCTACCCGCGGTTTTTCATCACATGACACCAACATCTTGTTCAGACATACAGAATCCAGGTGGTGGAGAGCAGTGAGTCAGACTCCAATCCAATCCAATCCAATCCAATCCAATCCAATGTTTCTCAGTCCAGGTTTTTCGAATACCCGTTGCGTAGTGCATCATTGGAACGATTATTGACTCATAACTTTCAGTGCTTACTTGATAGGACAGTCATTCAGCCCAACGAAATTTCTCGGCACTGTTCCCCCAAGTTATTTTCCATAGGTTTTTGCTAGCACTGCGTGCGCGCTCAGTTAAAGTCTCTTGTCCTCCCATAACTGTCGGTTACAACACTTCATGTTTCTCGCGTTTGATTTCTAATTCTTACTTAGTTTCCGATACGGTTTTTTACGAGTGTGCATTATTTTCGCTCTTTATACTTGTATTCAGCATCCATTTGTGTATTTGCCAATTCTTACAATTGTTCCAACGTATTGATTTTCTGCTGTATTGAGCTCTCCGAGTTGCTAACCAACACAATAATTTCAAAGGCATCGATTGTCCTCTGTTGAGATCGAAACTTTTTAAGCTCAACTGGTGAGCTCTTATGACTGTGGTGCAGCCAAAGTCCAATATATCGTAAACTAACGACTGGATCGTCTCCAAATTTTCATAATCGATGTCTCTAATGAGGATAGCCTACATGACAATGTGACGGGTTTTGATTTGACCTACTTTTTAAGGCATGGAGGTCCAAGTTAAAAATCTTAACATTTGGTTGGCACGTTTCGTGGTTATTGACCCAGTATCATCTTCCAACTTGGTCTGATCATGTACCGGTATCTAGGTACCCTCTATCATGTCTATGCGCACAGCTCTAGCGTCCAATGGAAATACCTAGTATGTCACATTTTGGTATTTTCGAGAAAAGCGGGTTTATGTTTCCAGAGTTGGAATGACAACTTGGAAGAAATTTGTTGTGGAAAACATTTCTAATTAATTGTTCTGAAGTACATTTTAAGAAGTGTTTTTAAATATGTTATTTATTTAACAGGATTAAATGCGACTTGCTATGTTTTACCTCTGGTTTCATGCTGAGTTCGCAAAGATAATTACATAATAAGTCACAAATCTGATGACTTAGTGGTGCACCTACTAGGTTTTTACGTCTGTCATTCCGAGGCTTTGGCCGACATTTTGCAAACAAAACTGAGTATTATGATGACACAATAACTAGCAAATACGAATTTGGCCTTAACTCATTTTTTCCAAAAATGTGACTTACTAGGTATTTCCATTGGACGCTAGGGCTGGACTTCGGCACATATGTCATAAATTGCAATCGATAACCTTTTGACCTTGAAATTGTGACCATAATCATACCCTGGAACTCAGGGCTTGCACTTGAACATTTCAATTTGTCATTTGTTCTTCTGGTACATTCACCCAGGTGAGCTTATGGTTCATGGACCATTTCATTTGAAGTTCCCGAACAAAGCGAAGAACACCCAGTGGTCGATTACTTTCCTATGGAAATACAGGCGGTAAAGTTTTTTAAAGTGGTCCAGTCATAAGTGGTGCCACTTTTCCAGTAACCATACTTGGCAAAGTACCCAGATTTCTGTGTACAAATGTTCTATTTTAACAAATAGCCTTTGAGTTTGTACACACTTATGGAAACTGGCGACTCGTTCCGCCGTAGCCCCACCGAGCACACAATTAAAGCTGAACTAGATCGTTAAAAACAGCGTACGGGAGGTTTTAAAAAAGGTCTAACAAGTGGTCATCCGCCATGTTCCAAACGCCCGTCCGCCATGTTTTGAATGTCTCTCCAAACCCAATAGACTTCCAATGTCCGTGGTGGCGCCAGCGTATTCCAAAACCAATCGGCGAAGGAGTCGCATCATAGCCTTGTATGCAAGTACACGAACATTGTACAGGGCACTACATGAGGCATCAATGTAGGCATCACAATCACTGCAAACAAAACAAAATAAACATTAGTTAGAAGGATAAAACGAGAAATAGGCTAACGCAGGCATTACGAAAATAAAAATTGAACTTTCAGTACATTCGGACTGGGAGCGGGCCGGAACATTCTATACGCAAACATTTTTGGAATGCGCGGACAAAGAAGGCGAGGCCAAGGCAATTGAACAGGCCCAGCAGGTCAACCACACGGCTCGATAAAACTAATTAGACCGACTAATGAAACGTAATGAAAGTAACCTACATTTCAAGATGTGAAAGCGTGTGACTTTATCCGTTCTAATGCAGGAAAACACGAAAAAATACACACACAGGTGTCCTTCTCTGACTACGAAATCGCCATTTTGTATTCTAGGCCTATGTAATCTGACCTTGACGCAATCACCCATAAATAACATTCTGTGAATTTTTACATTGTAAAAAAGAAATCCAATTTCGAATAGAGGAATGTAAGAATTTATACACCATCACTTTCAAGTCTGGAACCAGGCTAATTGCATGATTCCGGCACAGCAGATTTTGACTCCTGATTTTAAAATTGCTGTATTTTTGTAATACCTTGAGATATTTACCGGAAATTTTCACCGCAAGCCATAATTAACAGCCTGATACCACATACCAAATGCCATGACATTTGTCTAAAAAGTGCAAAAGTTACGGCCTGATATTGTGTGTTCCAGTTTTTTTCGGGCCACCCGATATATTTTTTCGTGTTTTTCTGCATTAGAACGGATAAAGTCACACGCTTTCACATCCTGAAAGGTAGGTTACTTTCATTACTTTTCATTAGCCAATCTGGGGTGGTGTTCCCGAAGCCATCGTTAAAACCCCAGTTAACGCATTCGTTATGGCATTTAACGAGACCATAAAGAGAAGGTTAACGATGGGTTCCCGAAGCCAACTTAACGGTCTCTTGGCTCAAAAGCTGCTAACGACGTCGTTGCGGTGTCGCTCGGCTGAATAAGCAATGTTTTGGCTTACATGTACATGTACTTCTCCAAACGCCGGTTTAATGTATTTCACTGCCCCTCCCCCCCGAACAANGCCCTCAATTTCTTATCAAAGATTCAGGATTGCCTCTCGTAGAAAGTGTTCCATTTACATGCAGACTCGTAACACAGGATTGAATAGTCATATTCAGAGATTTTTTCCCAACTGTTCCTTTTATTTCTTTGTTTCTGATGTTGGGTAGGCCTAATACTTTCATCCCAAACTATACTACTCCAATGGGCCACCATATAGGCCTATTTCACAAAAAAAATGACTGTTGACTGCTGACTGTCAAAAAATGACTGTCGAAATATCCTTACTCCCATTTTACACGTCCTGCATACACATTTACACTTGCAAACTGACAGTCAGCACAATAACAAGATCTTTTTATCATGTTTATGCATTGCTTAGACCAACATTGCATAAGTGAAATCCCTGAGAGGCTAAAGTACTTGTACCATTACATAATTAGGCCTATTATACCCGTAATGCACTGATTACCCACACCGGGCACAGCTATTCCAATATCTTTATTTTTAACGATGGCCAAACGATAGCTCTGACCCTCTCTTTAAAATAACGAATACGTTAACCATAACGAGCCTTTCGGGAACAGCGTCGCGTATTCTACGATGGGCTAACGACGCTGTAAGGGGTTCGTTACGCTAAAGATGGCTTCGGGAACACCACCCCTGAATAGTTACATCGAACCGTTTGGTTTAGCTGCTAGACTTTTTCAACTGGCCTTGGCCTCGCCCTTCTTTGTCCGTGCATTCCAACAATGTTTGCGTATAGAATGTTCCGGCCCGCTCCCAGTCCGAATGTACTGAAAGTTCAATTTTTATTTTCGTAATGCCTGCGTTAGCCTATTTCTCGTTTTATCCTTCTAACTAATGTTTATTTTGTTTTGTTTGCAGTGATTGTGATGCCTACATTGATGCCTCATGTACTGCCCTGTACAATGTTCGTGTACTTGCATACGAGGCCATGATGCGACTCCTTCGCCGATTGGATTTGGAATACGCTGGCGCCACCACGGACATTGGAAGTCTATTGGGTTTGGACAGACATTCAAAACATGGCGGACGGGCGTTTGGAACATGGCGGATGGGTACTTGTTTGATATTTAAGCCGCGCGATGGCGCGGCTTAATTTTTAAAACCTCCCGTGCGCTGCTTTTAACGGCCTAGTTCAGCTTTAAGCCAAAAATTGGGACCCTAGCCCATTTACCTTAATAGGTGTCATTAGTGGTTAAAACTATTGTAATGAAACTGATATCCCGGTCCTGATCAATTCCCCACACAAACGGCGTCCATTTAATAGAACCTGGTTTCGGTGTGCTGCCCTGTATTGTAGATATGATCCCCATTAGCAAGCGCGTCTTTCGTTCATGTAACCGAGTCTGTGGAATAAGCTTCCTGCTCACCTAAGGCTGCGTATCCATAGGCTGTTCGCTTGTGCACTTTTCCCTGTTCCGTGTTCACTTGTGGCCTGTCAGACAGACAGTGAACCCTTGTTAGGCTTATTTGTCGTTCCCATAGGCTGTACCGTGCAAACTTTTCCGGATGTTCATGGCACATGTGCCCTCTCACAAGCGAACAGCCTATGGATACGCAGCCTAAGCCGAGTATCCAGGCTGTTCCATTGTTCCATGGACCTGAGCTAATAGAGACCTGGCCTTTGCCCTATGGAATGGCTAGTAAGCAAATCTCTCTGGGATGTGTCACAAGCCCACAATAGGAGATGCCAGTGAGTTGACCAATAGGTGTCACTATGGCCCAATTCAATGCATATAGCGGACCCAGTCATTATTGATCGAGCAGCAATCACGTAGAGTTTCCTGTACATTGGTCCGCTAGAACTTTGCTGCCATCTGTTGGCAATATGCGCGGCTGACTGCTCCTATTGGCGGAAAGTGAGTATATAATGGCCAAATCTATACTATATTATATAAAAACGATGTCCAGAAATATAGCACAAAGGCGACACACAAAATATGATATAAAAGCAGAGGTCATACTCCAGCGTTGTTTGCAAATTTTCGACCCCAACCGGGGTCTTCTTCAGGCAGGCACTTTCTTGTGAAATACTACAGAAAAGACTGAGCTGAATCCTATATGTAGATCTGAAGTATCCTGAACAAACATGACGTGTCAACAATTAAGGTTGAGTAGAGGCCAAGCCCCATAACTGGTTGCTAGACCTAAGAGGAGAGTATCTGTAATTAGTGAGAGGTTGATTTGGCTGAATGAAAAGAGTTATCATGACAAGTGTAATTTATAATGAGCAAACTTGTTGAAAACCTTGCAGATTCTTAACATTAGACGGTAACATTTCCCAACTTTCTTGACAAGGATCAGACTAACCCCTTTCAATGAGTGGCTCATGTTCGAGACGTAAGGGAGACACGAGAACCACGCTGCAAAATAAAACCAATAAGTACCACATACCAATCAGCACATGGATAATGGCATACAAAGAAACTGATCCAAAGGCCACCCTAATAATGCCAACAAAAAGAAATTCTCAAAGCATTATACCATTGCCCTCGCCTGTGTTTACACAACATACATGAACAAAACACATAAAGTATAATACATCAGAGCGCTTGTGCATGCAAGCCCGGGTGTGCGTGGCAAAACTTAGAACAGAACAGACCAGCGGATAATGCAGTGGCCTCTGAGTGTGATTGATGCTAGTTTTACTGTAGCTTGACAGCTGACCTTGTCTCAGAAGAGTCCAACTTGCACTTCATGTGCCGTCAATTAAAAAGTAAAGTGTTGTTTGTTTTATTGACATTCCTGGATCCATACCTTCATGACAATGCATGTGTGCTGATATTGGTACTAAAACATTCTCATCTCCGGACCCATGCCAGACCCAGTGTTAGTATATCAGATGTCACTGTGACCTTAAATGTACCGGTACCATTATTCCAACTACTGGCCACCTGGAGCTGTCTGTCACTTGCTCAAGTTGAGCTCTGTCTCTGCATTATCCGCTCGTCTGAGAAGCGGCCGCCGTAAAATCCCATATCTTTCATTTTCCTCATGTTTCTCTTTTTCCTCATATTACTCATTTCCTGTTGAGGAACCGGTCGACAAATTGGTTGTGTATTTTATGGTTTACACTGTATGTTCATTGTCATTGTGATAAGGTTGGTGACGCGCCTAAGGTGCCGCCACCCAGTATGATTTTCCCAAATAAATCAGTTGCAACTGCATTTTTAACTAGCACGGACGTGTTCGTCTTTCTTCCTTTATTCGTGTTCACGCTGCGTGATGTTACAAGTTCAATGTAAGCCTACGTACATGAGGTAGCCCGGAACGTTTCTGAACATTTGGTGCCGAAACTCTCGTTAGTTCTTGACGAAGTGGATCGAACTTAGTCATGGAAAAGTTGTTGAAGTCTAGGGAAAGTTACCGGGGTTGGGTAACACGTGAGGCGAATTCCTTGTCTTCGTACATACACGCACGAACACTGCCTACGGTCGAAGGTCTAAAGCTGAAGATTGCGGACTTCGACAAACGGTTAGAAGCTCTCGACGATTTTCAGTCTAAGGTTGAGGAAGGAATAGAAGATACTAAGGCACTTCAGGCGGATATCGACGAGGCATTTGATTTCAGAACGCGTGCACTATCCGTCAAGGTAGAAGCTGTGACCAAATTGTCCGACCTCCAAAAACATGGCGGCGGTGACGCAAAAGATCTTGAAATCATCGGAGCTCATGGAGTAGTTACCGGTACTCCTTCTCATGCTAATTTGCCAAAGCTTGAAATAGCAAAGTTTCAAGGTGATATTACTCAATGGCAATCATTTTGGGACCAATTCGTGGCTATTGTGGACAAGTCAAATGTGCCAACAGTGAGTAAATTACGCTACTTATTGTCCCTCCTTGAAGGCGACGCCCTTGAATCCATCAAGGGGCTTACCTTAACTGAGGAAAATTACAAGATTGCCTGTGATTGTTTGTCGGAACGGTTTGGTCGCAAAGAGAGGATCATTTTCTCACATATTCAGGCATTGCTCAATATGTCGGTTTCTTCGAATAGCCTGAGTGTGGCATCGTTGTGGAAAATTCGTGATGATTTGAACGTTCATGTTCGATGTTTAGAAGCCCTTGGTGTCAGTGGTGATAAATATGGGCTGTTTTTGACCCCCCTCATTCTATCGAAGTTGCCAGAGGAAATCAGATTGGAATGGGCTAGAGGAGGTGAGGGGAAGGAGAGTGATCTTGCTTGGTTGTTGCAGTTCCTGAAAGGTGAAATAGAACGCCGTGAACGGTCGGAAGGACTAAAGGGCCCAAAGGATGAATCAAAGCACAAGGACAGTGGTAAACATAAACAGTCGGATGAAAAGCGGGAGCCGGTAACACGAACTGGCGCTACTTCTGCGTTACAGACCGTAACAAATACAGGTGTTGAAACATGTGTGTTCTGTGGTAGAAACCATTGGTCACATAATTGTTACGACATTTTGAAGTTGTCTGTAGAAGATCGAGTTGACAAATTTCGTAATGCACGTGTCTGTTTCCGTTGCTTAGCAAATAACCACATAGCTCGTGGGTGTTCAGCAAAATGTCGGAAATGTTCAGGTCGTCACCACGAGTTATTGTGTAAGCCAAAGAGTGATTCTAAGCATAGTGGTGGTTCAAAGAATTCAAAACAAGATCACAAGAAAAATGGTGCTTTGTCAACGTCGCATTCAGGTGTAACTTGTGTAACACAGGCAGATAATACCTGTTCTGTACACACTGTTTTGCAGACCGCGAAGGTTTTGGTCAAGGGTCGCAAGGGTACTGCCTGGGCTACACTCATGTTTGACACTGGTTCAGACAACACCTACATTTCTAGTGATTTGGTCAAACGTCTTGATCCAATGTGGGTCACTGCTCGAAATATGTCATACGCTGCGTTTGGTGGGGACAAACCTTCTTCCGCAAGTTCTCACAATGTTTATCAACTTGGCTTAGAAACTAAGGCAGGCCAGGAAGAAATCCTCAAAGCTGTAGAAGTGAAATCAATATGTGCTGCCTTACAAAGATCTCCTATTCCTCAGAGTGTATTGAAGTCGTTGGGTAATTTAGAATTGGCTGAAAGATACGAGGGAAATCAAGAAACCACGGTAGATCTTTTGATAGGCCTTGACAGATACTGGGACTATGTGAAAGAGGAGACAATGAGGTTCCCAGACATAGGTCTTGTAGCGCAAGACACGGTCTTCGGATGGGTTCTTTCTGGACTGTGGAAAGAAGAGAATACTCAAGTTACATCATCTGCTTTAACCTCTATCCAATTAGTTTGTCTTTCAGATATCCCTCAGAGCACAGTTGAAAATTTCTGGGATCTTGAAATGATTGGAGTGAAACCAGGAAAGGAGAATGTTGTAGAAGACCACGTCCTGAGGAACTTCAACGACTCAATTAGATTTGTTGAAGGTAGGTATGAGGTTAGATTGCCGTGGAAAGAGGATATGAAGCATTGCTTACTTGACAATAGAAAACAGGCTGAAGTCCGATTGAACAGGTTGACACACAGATTGTCCAAAGACTCATCGTTACAAGAAAGATACAATGAGTCCTTGTTCGAGCTAGAGAGGTTGAACATAATTACTGAAGTACCTCCCGAAGGCAATACGCCATCTAGCCCTGTGTATTATATGCCTCATCACCCAGTGGTGAAGGAACAGAGACTGACCACTAAAATAAGACCTGTGTTTGATGCCTCGGCCAAGGGTGTGAATGGAATTTCGCTAAATGATTGTTTGGAAGCAGGGCCACCCTTGACCGCGGGACTTGTCGAAATACTGATTAGGTTCCGTCGTTGGAAGGTGGGTGTGACAGCTGATATCACAAAGGCGTTTCTTCAAATCAGAGTACACAGTGATGACCAAGAAGTACATAGATTCTTGTGGTCTGTAAATGGCTCCACGCGGGTCATGAAGTTCTTGCGTGTACCATTTGGAAATACTAGCAGTCCATTTCTCTTAAACGCCACAATTCAACATCACCTATCTACGTATGCGGACTCGAACACAGTGACTGAATTGCGAGACAATATGTACGTTGACGATTTCATTTCAGGTGCGGATGATGCTGAAGATAGTCTCAAGTTGTTTCATGAGTCTGATACCATCATGGCTGAGGGTGGTTTCCACTTCGCGTCTTGGAATTGCAACGATGAGGAAGTCTCTGAGATATTCTTCCAGGAGGTTGGTGTGAAGGCTTCAGACAAAGCGTCTGTGAAAATTCTAGGTGTCAAGTGGTTGAAATCCTGCGATAGCTTTGGGTTTGGAATGGTGGAGATTCCTGTCGGGTTGATTATCACGAAGAGAGTTGTACTCAGTTACTTGGCAAGGATATATGACCCTCTAGGTTTTTTAACCCCATTCACCATGTATGTCAAAATCATTTTGCAGGAAATATGGGTGATAAACCTCGACTGGGATGCAGAGGTCCCTCCTACCTTACAGGGTAAGTTTCACAAGTGGACAGCAGGGTTCCAGTGCTTGGCGGATTGGAGAATTTCTAGGTGTTATACCACGCTTCCTTGGCGTATTGTTGGTAGTTTAGAGGTGGAATTACACTGTTTTGGTGATGCGTCGGAGAAGGGATATGGTTCGGTGGTGTATCTCAGGGTTCCTCTTGGAGATGGTACCTTCAGCGTCTCGTTAGTTGCAGCTCGTGCAAGAGTTGCTCCTTTGCGAAAGATTTCTCTGCCAAGGCTGGAACTCCTTGCTGCACTGCTCACTGCGAGGTTGATGGCGTTCGTGCGCACTGCATTGAAATTACCGAACATTCAGTACAGATGCTGGACGGATTCAACTGTAGCTCTTGGTTGGATTAAGGGTCAGCCTACCAAATGGAAGGCATTCGTGGCCAATCGAGTTACGGAGATTCAGCAGTTGACTAGCACTTCATTCTGGGCCCACTGCCCTGGAAAGGAAAATCCTGCTGATCTCTTGAGTAGAGGTACTTTGGCTGACGAACTGGTCAGGTCTGATCTGTGGTTGTCTGGTCCTGAGTGGTTACAGTGTAGTTTTGAGTCGACAGCTAGCATTACTGGTGACTCAACCGCGTTCCAACAGGTAGAAAATTTTGTCCATTGTGAAGCCAAGGTCTCAGCTGCGATTGTTTCAGTAAGTCAGCCTCCTGTCAAACAGGTGTTGCAAGTCGAGAGATGGGGTACCTTCCTCAAAGCTGTGAGAGTGACAGGTTGGGTACTTCGATTCTGGCACAATTTACAAGTGGGAAATCACAGAGATGGTGATTTGACACAGGAGGAATTGTCTAATGCAAAGGACAGGTTGTTCTGTCACATCCAGGAGGTAGCGTATCCTGCTGAGCTTGACGCATTGAGACAGAGTCGGTCAGTACCAAAGTCATCCCCCCTCTCAAAATTGCAACCCTTCATTGGCGAAGGTGGATTGCTCAGGGTGGGAGGTCGATTGCAGTTTGCAACCCACTCTTATGCAGAAAAACATCCTGTCATACTCCCCAAGGGTCATCTCGCAATTTTGCTGGTCAGAAATCAACACATTATGATGCAACATGCAGGAGTCGAGACTGTGATTACTTCCTTACGGGACAGTTATTGGATTGTTGGTTTGCGACGTCTTGTAAAGGCAGTGAAGAAAGGCTGTATTCCCTGCCAACGCGTTGATGCACAGGCATGCAGTCAGGTAGCTGCACCCCTACCAGCGGTTCGCATCCAACAGGCCCCTCCTTTCACTGTTGTTGGCTTGGACTTTGCGGGTCCCTTGTACTGCGTGGATTTGCCCAGTCTCAAGCTCTACATCTTGCTATTCACATGTGCGGTGGTCCGTGCTATCCATTTGGAGTTGACAGAATCCATGAGTGTAGCAGACTGTATGTTGGCACTGAGACGTTTCGTTTCCAGGCGTGGGCTACCCTCCATAATTTACTCAGATAACGCGAAGACCTTTGAGGCGACAGAAAAGGAGCTAGTGAAATACTTTGGTACCAACAGTCCAAAATGGAGGTTCATAGTTCCCCGTTCTCCCTGGTGGGGAGGATGGTGGGAGCGCTTGGTACGGTCCGTTAAGAATGCCTTGAAGAAGTCCTTGGGAACCCGTTGTCTCTCTCGATCTGAATTAGAAACGAGTATTCAAGAGGTAGAAGCCTGCATAAATTCTAGGCCTTTGACCTTTGTCAGTGATGAAGTGGATAGCCCAAAACCACTTACCCCTTCACATTTTTTGATCGGCAGAACTGCTTGCTTTCAGACAAAGGTAGAAGAATCTGAGGGTGTTGTAACGCAGGAAGATTTGACCGAACAGGAATTGATAAGACAAAGGCGTCTTGAACTGTTTTGGGAGATATGGAGCAAGGATTACATACGTAATCTGCCCACTGCCGTATCTCAGTTCCAATCCAAAGGTGCGGTTAGCATTGGGTCCCTGGTGTTGGTCCGTGAGGATAACATTCCCCGTATGAAATGGCCCTTAGGTGTGGTGACTAGAGAAATCCCAGGTAAAGATGGGATGGCCAGAAGTTTTGAAGTCAAAACTGTCTGCGGATCAATTGTTAGGCCCATACAGAGAATACATGTGTTGGAATTGTGTACTCAGGGGCAGAGTAGTTTGAGTGATGTTACGGGTTCTGAGCAGAACTCGCTGCAAGCTGTTGATGGTCATGCAAGTGCAGATCCTTCTGACCCCGTGGTACCGGACACATCGAAGGTTACCACCCGTTCAGGAAGAATCAGTAAACCTCGAGTTAGACTTGATTTGTGAGTAACATCTGCTCTGTGAAGAGTAAATGAATTGATAGCGCCATTTGAATCGCAATACTAGGACATTTTTGAACAGATAGTTTGGTGCAACTGAGTGTTGCTGAATTGAACTTGAATTTAACGAACAGTGATTTTGTGATGAAATATACATATGTTCATTAAGTCTATTAAGTTTCGAATGTTCAGATGTTATTTCGATAGTTTTAAGGTTGATTGTTTTAATGTTGAGTTTTCATTTTTATTGGGCCATTGTTTTAGACTTATGTTGTGCCATTTGTTGCTGTTATTAGTCAGTTATTTCTGATGTTTATTCTTAAATATTTCGGTTCCTACAATGTTTGATCCAATAGAGATATGTGGGATTGAGAGAATTGGTTAAACCCATCATTTAGTATGGACCAACGGTGTAGGTTATGTTTTAACTGGGATTTATTTCAAATTTTGTTAATTCATTGTTGTTTCCCAGATTATACTGTAGTCATTGTAGTGTAGGCTGTCTGTAGAGTTAAAATTGGTTTGACTTGCTGCTACAGTGAATTGGTATTGAGTGCTCCCACGCTGGTATTTGGTAATTAAAGTTATACCTAGTAAAGAAACATTGTATAAGGTTTAACTGGGTTTGTTTATAACCAAGAGTGTTGTGAAATTGGTCTCTTGGTATTGGATCCTCCAATAGGTGGGAGTATGTTGAGGAACCGGCCGACAAATTGGTTGTGTATTTTATGGTTTACACTGTATGTTCATTGTGATTGTGATAAGGTTGGTGACGCGCCTAAGGTGCCGCCACCCAGTATGATTTGCCAAAATAAATCAGTTGCAACTACATTTTTATCTAGCACGGACGTGTTCGTCTTTCTTCCTTTATTCGTGTTCATGTTGCGTGGTATTACAAGTTCAATGCAAGCCTACGTACATGAGGTTGCCCGGAACGTTTCTGAACAGCCTGGGTAACCTGGTAAGTCTTAACAATGGACTTGTGAATAAGGCCCTTCCAGCTTTTGCCTGGGCCCATTAGTTAGAATATTTCTTTGTTTCATTTTCAAAGGTTGTGACTTAAATTAATTATTATTTGTTGTAACATTTGGGTATATTATCATGCCAACGTATATGTCATGTATGTGAAGTTACAGGCCCATAGGATGTTTTTTTCTTGTGTTTCTGAGGGTCTGAAAAATTGCATTGTCTTAGTTCATTAGGTCAGAGTCAGTCTGTTGCTTTTGTTTCTTCATATTTTCCAATGATATGGTCAACACTATTAACCTTGCAAGTTTCAGGAGAATTGGTCAAGTAGTTTCCAAAATTGGCCCATTTTGACAAACCCTGTCTTAAGTTTCCAGCCCCTTCCATCCCATTCGGCCGAAAGATATCGCGACTTGTTTCTATACTTCATTCATTCATTCATGCCTGTTATTTCACTCGGCGGGAAATGAAAAAAAAACAACGCAAATTTTTGGCTCACTGCAGGCACTGCTGGTCAATCTGTTGTTGATACAAGCGTGCTCAGAAACTCAATCCATATCCGGGTTGTTGCAAAATTAATGCTCCCTTCCCAAACCTCGGATACACTATGACTAAGTTATTACAGCACTGTTTTGTGATATCCGTTAACTAACACTATCCCTGGGAACGAGTTACACATTCCGCCATTTCGCATTCCGCGGTATATAATAAGCCTTCGGAATCTGTTCGTCTTGCTCGTCGGAGACCTAAGAGAATTGCCTTCCTCATGCTAAAGTTGTATAAGGCGAGTCCAGCTCTTGATGTTATGTGGATGTCGTCCCGTGACAAAGTTCACCAAAATAGACCGATCATGTCGATAAGGTTTTATCCTATCCTCGTCCCTAGCGTGAAAGCGTATCCTTTGGTTAAAATACTGCCGCTTCTGCTCGAAATCTGGAGCTATCAACGTTTCTCTACTTCTACGGCGGAACCACCAGACAGATAACGACTGCCTTCACTGCACACTGCTGCAACAAATCCTTCGAGAAAGACACCAGTTCAGCCGCTCTACTATCAACTCTCCTATCAGAACACGGTTGTGCAGAAATATCGTTCGTTCCTAGTTCGAAAACAATAACATCTGGCCTTGTCTGATTATTCTTTTGTCGGATTATCGACAATCCATTTGAAATCTTCAATCCATCTTGGCCAAAGATGTACGCGTTCTCCCACGGGAGGCCCAATGCAGTACCATAGTCACGCAACAAACCCTCTTGCATAGCACCATGCACGTGCACGCCACTAGGCCTAAGTCCAGAATTTTCACCGTGTCCTAAATAGTCTCTAAATCGTCTCGTGAACGAATGTCCGGCCACTAAAATCCGCAGTTGGCCCACCGGGTGTCCTGCCAAAGGTCGCCAGTTGCATTAATTGCCATTACAGGGGGCAATTACGCTATAATCGCAGGTTAAATAATAAAACGAAGAACCCCGTTCGTGTGGGCAAAGCACATGGTATCATGTATATTTATTATATCGTAACACAGATGGCAGCACCTGCCGGTCACAACGCTCGGGGGCCGTCTCCGGGATACAAACGGGCCCGTCTCAGGGATACAATACAATGTAGGCCTACAGCGCCACACTACCGTAGACTGCAACACCTTTCTCCGAGGAAGCGCAAACACGGTGTACAATCAACCCTGCCGTACATCTGCGGGAGAAAGTTCCGGTCACATGTGCTTGGCAAAGCTGAGATTCCAAATTACTATAAATACCATTGCTAAGGGCAAAATGATAACCCTAGGCTAATGAATACACTAAAAAAGCCTAACAGCTGCACTATCTTCCAGAAATTCGCAGGAGAACGCATCGAAAATCGGCAATTTCAAAATGAACTGTACGGCTGCGGGAGAAGTCTAATTCTCCCGCAGCCGTACAGTTCATTTTGAAACTGCCGATTTTCGATGGGTTCTCCTGCGAATTTCTGGAAGATATTGCAGCAGCATGCCTTTTATAGTGTATTCATTCACCTAGGGCTATCATTTTGCCCTTTGCAATGGTATTTATAGTAATTTGGAATCTCAGCTTTGCCAAGCGTATGTGACCGGAACTTTCTCCCGGAGCTGTACGGCAGGGTTGATTGTACTCCGTGGCAAATATTGTTCGGAAATTCGTCTTCACTGGGCATGCTCATAATCCCCAAGAGAAGCGCCAAAAATTTACTCGAGGAGGGTCTCCGAACACGTTACTTATGTAACACCCATACGGGTCTTTCACGTGAAACTATCAGAAACATGAAGGGCCATATTCATAAAGGGTGTTTAGCCTAATCAGCGTACAGATTCTGCATTACACAGGTTAAAGGCCTAGAAAACTATTGTTCTGCTTTCTGTATGCTGCCTGATCTCTGGCATTTACCCACAAGATGATCACACGCGTCTAACTTTCCTGCGGCTCAGTGTGAGAGGACAAAAGAAAGTGTTGGACAAATTCTAGACAAGCCTGCAGGATCGTTTAACTTTTCCTTTGTGCTCTTGGGCTTAGACGCAGGATAGTTGTACGCGTGTGATTATCCTGCGGGTAAATGCCTCTCGTGAAGCACCATACAGACAATAGTTTTCTAGGCCTTTAACCTGTGTAATGCAGAATTTGTACGCTGATTAGGCTAAACACCCTTTATGAATACGGCCCGAAATCTCGTTCCAGAATGGATATAAACGGAGATAAAGTTGTGTCTGAGTGCAGGTGCCATAAACTTTGTGCGTGGCCTGCTCCACAGGGGAAGGGTTAACTTTAATAAACTTCGCAGATCATTTTATTCGACCTCTGACCAACAAGCCTTGGAAATTTAAACACCTTCGGAAGAGGTGATTTTCCACATCTTTAAAAAATCACTGTTAATATTGAATAAGAAAACAGTGTGTTACTTGCGATATGGTGTTTAGTACGCAGATTATACGCAGTTAGAAAGTTTTTTTCAGATACTATTCTGATAAGGGACCCCACAAATCACCACCACTAGTACCCAACCTACATTTAACACCTCTCCTCACCGCTACCGCTGGCTGTAATAAAACCGGAACAATTATCTCGTAAAATTTGCGGTGTGACTGATGGCTTGCAATGCAGTACCCTGATAACGAAGGATAGTTGCCGAAGGGCAATCTTGTTTAGCCGGTGGCCATCTGTGTGTAGTTCGTTTTGTTATATTGCAGAACAGCAATGAGCGTATCCAGACTAACAGTGTAACCTGCGCTCGACGTATTCATGGCACTGTACACCGATTCCAGCAGCTTCGGCTATGATGTTGACTCCTTTATCTCCTCGAGGCCACGGACATATAGTCTGAGGAGTCTACATGATTTCTGGGAGGCCCGGCTCGCTATGGCCCTCGTTGATTACATTGCTCCCTTCATTTTATTCGCCGGTACCATTTTAAACATTGCAACAATCTGTACCGTCGTGAGTGGGCACATCGGTAACTCTTCTACTCGAATTCTCTTGATTTCACTGGCGGTGAGTGATACGGCCGTCTTGTACGTTGGGCTACTTGACTTTTGGTTGTATTACTCGTATAGGATTGACATACAGCGTGTATCACGTTTTCTGTGCAAATTCCATCCTTTTCTGATACACTTCACGCAGCAGGGAGCGTCATGGGGAGTCTTGCTGCTGACCGTCGAGAGGTTCATTAGTGTGAGACTCCCACTACAGGCAAGATCAATAGTCACAAAGAAACTGACCTTTTCTGCACTAATTTTCGTGTTCAGTCTTTTGTTCCTTTTAAATTGCCACATCATAATTTTCTATCATTTCACTGACTCCGTAGTGACTTCCTGTTCTTACGCCTATGGTGATAATTCATACGCCAAGTTTTTTGTTGGGCCTTGGTATTACGTCCACATGACAGCGTATGCTGGCCTCCCATTCTTGGTCATTTCCGTCTGCAATGTTTTGATCATCAGCAAGATCGTCGGTAGCAAGAGGAAACGAGAGGCAATGCAGAAAAAGGATGCCAACAGAGGAAGAAAAGACTTACAGAATATCACAGTAATGCTTCTGTCTGTCAGCCTTGTGTTCATAATCTTATCCTTACCATCCCAACTGTATTTTATAATAATTGAGATTGACTACCAATACTATGGAGCTCCACCTCAAACCATAGCGCTCCTTTACCTCTTCCGTTACTCGGCACAGATAATGGTGTATTCAAACAGTGCCATTAACTTCCCTCTCTATTGTGTAAGCGGTTCTCAGTTTCGCAAGGCTTTCATTTTGCAACTGAGAAGGTTGTTTTTAACAAAAGAATCATGACCATTGTTGGCCGAGCCTCAATTTATACCAGTACAAGAGTGTCCGAATAGCAAATCAGGGCATACAGCCTTCACACACTCATAAACGCGCGAGTCTTTAGTTACATTCACCATATTCAAAAAAGACTTTCGCGACGTATTGGTCTTAATTCTATCTTACACTCTGGGCCGTATTCCCTATGCCTGGCGCACACGGGCGAATAAAATGAAAGAGACTGTCGACCCCTACTAGCGAGCGCAACGTCACAGGAGACCATCGCTGGCGACTGTCGCTGGCGACTATTTCTGGAATCGTCCGCAAACGAGGGGATCTTCGCTCGAAGCGAGGTCGCTGGTGCATGGAACGCATTCCGTCTGCGGGCAAAAATCGCACGGCGAGACTGTCTTTTTTCCGTCGCCCGTTGAAGGTTCTCATCCGACTTGACACTTTAAAGGGCCTCTAGATGCAGCTCGCTATTATGCTACTAACAGTTTTGCAACTATACAGCAGGTGGCGGTAGTATCCATGAACTCATGAATTGTGGATCAAATGTTTACAGTAATGAAATTTACTTCAAAATTGATGTCCAAGTATGATCCTCATGCCATCAATTCTGTGTTAGTAATCATATCAATATGCACTAAAAAGCTGCCTCTAGAGGCCCTTTAACCCCGGTCTATCCTGAAACCTTTCAGAAGAACTCAGATAAGCTGCTCATTCAGCACTCTAAAAAATTCTCGTCGTACTGACAAGCTGGAACTCGTTCTCAGAATATGCTTAAATTGACAGGGTCTATCTTGTCAATTGACAAGTTTTTAACTTGTCATCCTCGGAAAGGAGACATCTTATCATTGAAACAAATACATCGCATCATTCAGGCTACACAAAAATTAAAAATTATGCGCCAAGAGACCGTTATGCGGTAGTTACAAGTACTAACAACAGGTACATATGAAAGAAAAACCCTCCCAAATTTCAGGGGCCATATGCATAAAACTACTTAAGTATGAAAATCCCAAGGGATTCCCTCAAACCACCACTAAAGTGGAAATCTTAACTGAAGGGAGATGCAGAAAGCTACTTTGGAATAGTGAAAGCCTATCACCCTTAACTCTAAGTGTGGTCACAGTTCCCTTAACTGACTCCTTAACTTCACAGTTGTGGCAGCCACAGGTTGGAATATGCTATCCATGCTGTTTTTAATGCATGCTAGCCAAATAGCCCGCGGAAATTATATGTGGTAGGCTAGGGTGGGATAACAATATTGAACTGTGCCAAGGATTTTGATTTGACAGACCATGTATCCTCTTTCTGTCCTGCCAATTTGTAACCTCTTTTTTGTTTTCCACAGTGTTAATAGCCACTTTACACAGTTCCTAACATACTAAAATGTGCATTACAGCATTGCGTGCAGTCATGTTCATGTACATGCAGCCTACATTTGAGAAACCTTCCTTAAGTATAACACTCACGAAATCTGGGAAACCCCTTGAATACTGAAATTTCATTGGCTGACACCACAATTCCTGGAAATACTTTAGTTAAGGGTTGCCCTTAGCTGAGTATGCCGTTAGTTTGTTTTATGCATGCACCTTAAGTATGGCACTTGGTAAAGTGAAATCCTTAGACTTTAAGGGTAAGTTTTACACTTAACTTAAGGAAGTTTTATGCTTGATGACTTTTAACTTTCTGCTTGATGACATCTTGACTGACTATCAAGGGTTGTGACATTTCTCCGCCGTCCGACTACGCTCACACAAACCCTTGATGAACCTCGCTGTGGTAAGCTGGTTCCAACTGGATGTTCCTGTTTGTGGACTGACTCCCGCGTTCAGTTTTATAATAACCGTTTTCCTCACAGATCATTACATTTGCAATAAAAAGTACCTGGTCCTACCGATGGTGTCGCTTTTGAATGGTAGGACCACACTGTTAGAAAAAATAGAAGATTTTACAGAAAATATTTTACAGAATCGTGCTGTAATTCATAAATACTCAAAAAATCTCTTGCTAAACAGATATTTCTGTTGAATAACGGGTTTCGTGATATATTGACAAGTACTTTTGTAAAATGACGAAGCTTCTGTAGTTTAACGGTAGCTTCTTAATTTTAACAATAAATTTACGGTCTGTACTGTTGATCTACTGCCCTTACTGTCATTTTACACGACTTCATTCATTTCACAGGACTAATATTTTTTCACAGATTCGGTAATCCCAGGATGTTAGTTTATAGAGAGCGCTTGCGTCTTTGTAATACATGTTGTAGATTTATATGTTACACGACTTCTTGAGTTGTTGGTAGTTGTACGGTATTCAAAATCGTTCCCCTTTGGAATTATAAGTAAAGCGAAAATGACATGAATGCATTTTACGCATATATAGGTGATTAAAAATAAGTTCCCATGACGGCATTTGACGCTCGATTTTCGATGTTCGATGGTGAAAGTATAGTTGCAAAAATGAGTCGTGGTAGACGCCAGTCAAGAGCAAGCAGAAACCATGATTAGGGGGCCTCGGGCCTACATGAACATTGGCCTGGTCGGTGAAAGGGACTTCGTAGTATTGTGTACTAAATATTGTGCCTGTCAACAACACGGGTTTCATTCCCTTGCAGGCAAGTTGGATGGTGCTTGCCAAGTCTATTATTGA
>NMRB01002273.1:65076-75610 GCA_002633025.1 Notospermus geniculatus
CGGCATGGAGAAAACGCGGAATTCCACGGAAATCCGCCAAGAATCCGTAATTGTAATTATAGCTTTTAACAATGGAATAAACTATACACTGGCCTTAACACATGTAGCATATAATAATAATGAAATAACAAGACCAAGCAAAGCAGTTGGAATGCAGCCACAGCGGGATTGTTTCTGTAGCCCAACCAACTTGCTACCTCGTATCTAGGCTAGTGCCAATATGATAAGAGATAAGGGGAGGGGACGGGAGGGGATGATCCACGTGACAAGTTTCACACCAGTAAATGTACTGTATAAACTGTAGACCACCAAATTATGTCTAGCGGAATTCCGTGGAATTCCGCGTTTTCTCCATGCCGCTCCCCAGGGTGTGTACAAAACTAAGATCTAAGACCTACAAAAGTAAGACCCCACAGTACAAAACTAAGACCCTGTTATAAAAGGAAGACCCCACAGTACAAAACTAAGACCCAGGCGGCACCACTGCAAATGACCTTGACCTTTAACCCCGGAAGTGACATTGACCTGAAATGAAGGCAATAGAGGGCGTCATGAACTCAATAGGGGGCGTATCTCGCTTATCTTAGTTCAAATTCCTCCGCTAGGGGTGCAAAGTCGCGGATGATCACTCGGGAGTACTCGGCAATGTTCGGAATCACTCGGGAATCTTCGGTTTTTCTCGAATATCTCCGTTGTTTATTAACATATTCCAATGAAATCAAGACGACCTTGACCCTTGACGTCTCACCTACCTCGCTGACCACTCGGACACAAAAACCCCTGCTTTTTAGCTCCTTCCTCACCATAGAACCATAAAGTTGTCATGGTATTATACAGGGTGTTTCAAAAAAAGGTAATCCAACTTTAGGGGGTTAGTACGACCAAACTACATGTACATACTTTTCCGCAACGATCATGGTATCACCTTAAAGTAGAGATTATGAGCGTTAAAATGACACCAAGGATTCTTGTCCAGGGCTATGTATGATCGAGCACTATCATCCAGAAGTTAGGGTGCAAAAATGCGGTTGGTTCACTTTCATGTGAAACAAAATTTTTAACAGAAATTTTCATTAATGAAAGGTTATTTTTTATTTAGCAGACATTCACCAACATGTTTCAACATTCTGAGAACAAATCCGGACACTGTCAGAGACGTTGGGGACATGCGCCGCCGATGTGGACATTGCTTGGAGAGAGGCGGCTGGCATGTTCAAGGTGTTGGCGAGTGAGAGGATTTGGAAATCGGCTGCTAGATGTATGGAATGTTGAAACATGTTGATCAATGGCTGATAAAAAAAGAATAATTTCCGTTGATTTTGTCTCACAAGAAAGTGAACCAACCACATTTTTGCACCCTAACTTCTGGATGATGGTGCTCAATCATGCATAGCCCTGGATAAGAATCCTTGGCGTCATTTCGACGCTCATAGTCTCTACTTTAAAGCTGACGTGAACGAACAAAAAGCCCTCTTGCGACGAGCAAGAGAATTGCAAACGCCCTGCAGACACCTCAAACGAAGGCTCAGAACATGATAGACCCCACGACGCCAGGAGGGCGCCACCTTATTTGTCTTCGAGCTTTCGAGGTGTCAACATCCTCTGGTGAGCTCCCTGCTGAACATTTTTTTGAAAGAAAAAATAGTGACCAAGCTGGGAATCGAACCCGCGCCTTGTTACCTCTGTTCCACCGTCTTCCCCATTCGGCCACCGAACTTTGTTGGAAGACTTCGCATGTTTTCTCTTATTCGTAGTATTATTACGTAAGTCGAAGCCCTACGTCTATGACAAACATAAATCATGTCCCTGACAGCTGGCTCGTTGGCCGAGTGGATAAAGTGGTGGATTACAAATCAGAAGAAGATCGACGGTTTGAATCCCGTCTAAATGACTACAATTTTTTTCTACTTGAGTAGTGTAAGAGGTACCCGGAGATGTTGACAGCTCTGTTGCCTGAAGGCAAATAAGGTGGCGCCCTCCTGGCGTCGTGGGGTCAATCATGTTATGAGCCTTCGTTTGAGGTGTTTGCAGGGCGTTTGCAATTCTCTTGCTCGTCGCATGGGGGCTTTTTGTTCGTTCACGTCAGCTTTAAGATGATACCATGATCCGTGCTGAAAGATATGTAGTTTGGTCGTATTAACCCCTTACATTTGGATTACCTCTTTTTTTGAAACACCCTGTACATCAGGGGCGTCGCCATAGGGGGGGGGGGCGGGGGGCGGGGGGGCCATGCCCCCCCCCCCTAGCTTTTGCAGAGCAACAAAAAAATTTCAAAGCCACAAATGTCACAGATTGATGGAATAGAGCCGGGCAGTGACAGTAATCATGATACCCAGATAATGAAGTCCGTTCAGTCATGAACCATTTTTATTGTATGGCCATTCAATTTATTCAAGTCTAAAATGTGGTTGAAAAGCAACGCCGACATCAACCGTCTTTGTGGTGTAGTTGAACGGCGGAGGTCTACTGCGTGGAATGCTCCGAGTTCCATCCCTGGGCTGATTCCCTTTTCTCTTTTCTAATTTAATATCCAGCTGGTCAAAGGGTGTTACGTAATTTTTTACCCCCTATAAAGAGATTGTGTTCCTTGATTAAGTCTCTTCACAGGCCTGAGCAATGGCTCAGCCCTCCACGTCTTCGGGTACTGTGAGTAGGAAATGCAAGTCTCACAGTAGATTCAAGGGAGGTATTCTTATACCTTACCGAGAAAAAGTAGGAGGCATGCTCAGACAACCAGAAATAGAGCATGAGACGAACGGGGCAAGAAACTGTTAGGAATTTTTTGTATTATTTCAAATATTTGTCCGTGGCAGTTATATGATGCGGGAGTCATGGTCCGCCAGACGATGTGAAAGTGATTGCTGTCCGGCGGACTATTTTGTCACGAAACTATAGTCCCTTGGACAGCTATTCTAGGGGCGAATGTCCGCCGGACTATATCCTCGGGGGATATGGTCCCCGGACCATTATTCCCAGGGACGTTTGTCCATCGGACTTTCTTTCCTAGATATAACAGTCCGGCGGACTTTATTGACCCTGATCATTCTTCTTCTAAGATGAAGACAAATAATCCTAGTATTTGACCGACATTAGGGTTCATGTCAGTGGCATTTGACTTCAATTGTAATGAAATTTAGACACGATTTATCAACATGTCTACATGTATTTCCGTTGGAGGGTGGCGATCTTTGGTACCGAGTGGTTGAAGTTCAAAGAGGCCCATGTACTACTACGTAGTAATTGAAAACATCAGAGTCAACGGAACACGGCCCTCTATGTAACTAGACCTACCGAAAAATGAACATGTCTGTCACGCAGCGGTCAATGCATGTCAATTGAAACTGTACGTCGACGAGGAATTTCTATCAACAAATCCAACAGCTGCATTTTCTTCAAACCTGTGTTTATTTTTGTTTATTCACTGTCGGGTTAAACACACTCGCTTTTCTCTGCTTTCACCAGTAGAGGCTATGAAATGAACAGCCATGTTGAAGGAAAACAATGCATTTGGTAGCATTGTTGGGAGAACAACAATTATAGCAAACCATGGCAACCACTGTTGTCTTCTATTGCTGTCCTCCAATAGCTACCCACTGCAACCTCAATAGGATACTCATCACTAAAACCACCCCGGGTACACTCATCCCAAAAATAAATGGACATCAGTTTTTCTTGAATATCTCCAAGCCAATGCAATGTAGGAGACTGATGAGCCTAACATATGTGATAGAAAATTTTCCTGGCTTCGGATGATATGAAAGTCGAGAAAATCCGGTGAAATCCATTTTTGATAGAAGGAATTTTGTAAGGTCATGTTTTACCTACTTTTTTATTTGCAGGTTTTTGTTAACAAATTTTATAGCAGTGTGTTCCTCTGATTGAGAGCTTTCATATGATATCGTAAAATTTCAGTTATTTTAATTAGAAAGGTGATTTTAGACAACTTTTATCCAAATTATTCTGCCCGTGCCAGAGACACCTTTGAAACAGCCCCGACTCCAACCAATGGAGCTATCCATGGAAAACTAAACCTCCCAGATGGCTCTGCTGTACTATAAGTCCTAGTGTCACTGTTGGCAACATGGCAGAGTATGGAAAGTGGACTGTTCAGAAACTTAAAAATGCGTTATCAAACAGAGGAGCGTCACTTACAGGCAGAAACAGGCAGAAAAAGTGATCTAGTCATTTTCAACCTCAGGTGCCTCCATCATTGATGTAATCATCATATCAGACTTGGTATTTTGTCCCATCAAGCTCTCTTAGTGATGGCACAAATCGGCTCCTATAACCAGTTAACACCTAGAGCAATAGAAACAAGTTCTACCCTTAGGTTTTTATACCCTAGAAATCAAATCAGCTGATTATTTTTGATCTGAAGTTTGTGTCATGGTGATATCGACGTTCGATATCAGGAAATTTGATATTTTGAGATTACTTGCCACACTGTCAAATGATCAACATGAAACAAGTCTAAATTCATGCCTGCTTATCCAAGGACAGGACTGTGGTAAAATTCTCAGCCTCATGTGTCCGGGTGATTGAGATATCATGAGATTTTGATATTTTCAAACTTGATAATTTGCAATATCTCTGCCCGTGGTTGAGGTAGCGACATGATATCACCCACACTTAGGTTTTTGAGCATGCCCATTTCGATTATGCAATGACCTTGATGATCAGGTCAAGGTCAAACTTGATAATTTCAAATGTCTCTGTCTGTGGTAACAGTGGAGGTTTGATAAAACCCATATTTAAGTTATTTAGGATGCCAATTTCGATTATGTAATAACCCTGATGACCATAGGTCAAGGTCAAGGTCAGAGGTCAAGGTCAAACTTCCCAAAGAACTGATAAACAATGAAACTCACTGAACAGAAAGTGGATAATACAACTTATAGTACAGTAGAGACCTCTATTATCGAGCGGTTAAGGTATACTCTGGATAGCCCCATTATGGGCATCTTGCCCTGACAAGGGTTCCTATCACTCCTACTCTCGCTCAATACACCCTTGCCTGATATTACCCACATTTCCGCTCTCACTGCCACCGAGATAAAGAGTGGCCAATCAGAGCTATTACCTCGCCTCCAGGAACTGAGCAATGAACGAAGTACACGAAATACGTAGTGTATGTAACCGGATACACCTAGGCTCGAGGTGAATCAACAGAGCAAACATGGCGGCTTCAGAACTTCGATCTGTCGCTTGGAGTCAGAAATTTGTGGAAAATACAACGTTTCGTCGTTAGCTTCACATCGGAAGTGATACTATTCATGTGTTTGCATCAGGGAAGGACTTGTTTGTGTCAACTATGATCGGGAAAGGGATGTCATTCATGTTTTACTCGGCTTCAACTCGGCTCAATTGCGTCGAAGTTCAGATGTCAATGTGGAATACTAATGTATGCGAGGACTTTCGTGATTGGCTCTCAAGTCGGCTCTTCTTTCTATCGATGTTCCTCGCGATTTAACAAACAGTTATTGTTTTATGACGAATTATGCTGTAAAATGAAAGATTTTGATATCAAGTAATAAAGAACACAGGTATGCTTAACGTTGAATATGTTTTTTGTGAAATATTTTGCACCGGATTATTTTTGATGACAGCAGTGGGGCTGAGTGTGATAAACGGCACAACCTGCCGAGAGTGGAAATCAGTAGGCAAAATGTCAAGGGTGAAGAGAGCGTAGTCGGAGGGCGAAGTGACCGCAGGCCTTGATGTGTCAAGATGATTATGGGCTGTGTTGTCAGGATTTCTACTTCACAATGAATGGACAAAACCAAGTCAACATGGAAGGTAGTGGTCAGTAAGGGTCAATTTCTATACAAATGGTCAATTCTTAGCACACTCGTCACAATCCATTGGGCAACTGGTGGTTGACTGACTTTGAACTTCATTGAAACTGATGTTATTTGAACAGTTAGGTGACGACTTTTGTCCTATCAACTGAATGCAGGCCTACTACCACAGACACATGTCAACACACAAAAAACTTGAATGGGCATTTATTCTTATCAAGTCAACAGGCCAATGACAGCAAGGGAATGTGTCAATGGTGTCTCTGGCATGTGCAGAATAATTCGGATAAAAGTGGTCTAAAACCAGCTTTCTAATTAAAATAATTGACATTTTAAGATGTGACATGAAAGCGCTCGATGAGAGGAACACACTGCTGTAAAAATTTTCAGTGAAAACTTGCAAATAAAAAAGTTGCGAAAACACGACTTTACAAAATTCCTTCTATCAAAGGTGAGTTTCACCGGATTTTCTCGACTTTCAGATCATCCAATAGCCAGGAAAATTTCCTATCACATATGTTAGGCTCAGTCTCCTACATTGCATTGGTTTGGAGATATTCAAGAAAAACTGCTGTCCATTTATTTTTTGGGATGAGTGTCCCTCCCCGGACAATATTATTCCTGCTGCCTGGGCTATGAGACCCAGTCATGATAGTCTGCCGGACTATGGTCCCTAGTGTTGGAAGACGGACATGTGTACATGATGAGTGTACAAGAATTAGGTCAATATGTTAACCCATTCAGAGCTTATGACCAAAAAGGTAAAAGCACCATTATCTCAGCAGCACCACCTATTATTTTAGTTTTGCGCCAGACGTTTTGTAGATAAATCCCAGTACTAATGCGCTGCAACGATTTAAAAAAACAATAGGGTCGAGTTTCATGAAAGCGATCGCAGCGCCCCCCCTCCCCCATTATCTTAATTCGTGCTGAGGCATGATGGGACATCACCATGCACCGACACCCAATCATATTTGACCTCATTAAAATTTGTCTAGACAAGGGGTATATAAGGCCTTTAATTAACCTTTAACTGCCACAATTAGGCCATGTAAAAAAACTCGTTAGCATCCCTCCTGCTATTGAAATCACCCCCTTCTCATCAAAAAATATTTTTTTATTTTCAAATAAACTTTCAAAAAACTGCCAAAAGAGTGACGAAATTACAGGCTGGGATGCTTAAATTAATACAACAACACAGTTTTAAAGGATAGAAAGTACTTTTTATTTCAATTCACACCTATTACATTTGGGATTTCCCTCAGGTTGCATGGTTACCATGGTAACATGCATCTTAAACTCAATAATTTTAAAAGAACTCCCGCCTCGTTTAGAAACTTGAGAGTCGAAGGATGCTAACCAACCATTTTATTTACATGGCCTGACCTGGGAGCCAATCTGGACCATCGTCTCAAAGTTGCCCAGAATTCCGAGTTCGAATAAATCCGGAAGTCGCATCAAATACAAATATACTCTATAGTCTGTTTAAGTCATCTGGAGCTCGATGGGCGTATGTCAATCAAACCCCTAGTAACCGGACAACAATGGACTTAGGGTTTACTCTAAACGGTCCAACACACACTGTTTTCTAACCAGCTAAACATTGGTTCGAAATAGAACGTGCAACCAGGCGTTGATTCGAAATTGAACACAGGCATAGGCATGGGATTGGCCGGAAGTGTCACGTCAGTAAAACGCATCTCAATAGCCAAACTTCACTAACAATACCAAGGCCTGCCTGACAACCAAAGGTCCGCCCATCGAGCTCCAGTTGATGTTTCATCGATTTAAGACCGGTCGTGGATATTCAAGCCACGCCCACTCTGCATGACTTTGTACCGCATGGTTCGAATCCATGAATAGAGCTGACCATGTATGATTGACGTCTTGCCTGCCCCTTTGTGCTCTGTTTACATCACGATTCGTAAGCAATGCCTGGACCGATGCCGAATGAGTAGGCCTACCGCACTTACTGACCGTGCGTTTTGCATAACTGGGCCCACCAGTATACGGGATGTTTCATAAGAATGGAACCTCAAGTTGTAAGATGATCATACCATGACTTGCTGTAGTCCGTGAATCACAACAACAGCGCCGCGAAGTTTTCACATGCTAATTGCTGTTGCATACCAATAGGGCCTATTCGTTTGACGGCTATTTCGACCGTACTAAGCTCGGCCCACATGACAATCTACCACCTACTCTGATTTCCCGCCCAGGACGGTATTGGGGCGGGCCGATTTTTTAAACGATAGCTAAGATAACCATCGGGTTTCATTAACCCTCAGTTGACAAACTGTTTGTTAATCGATGTGAATTTTTCGATTTTATGAATCGTTGAGAGCCAAACATTCTAAAAGTCAAAAGGTTTACTATGGTTAATTCACGGTTTGTCAGAAAAGAGCCGATGGTTATACCGAGGTTTACCTTAACTATCGTTTAAAAAATCGGCCCCTATTGTGCCTTTCCTAGAACATCGGCCATGTGATCAAACTCGATGAACGGATCATAGGCGGCCATTTAGAATTAGCGGAATCAGCAGATCTGGCGGATTTAGCGTATTCTGTAAAAAAATGAATAAAATTTGATAATAGTACATATAAATGGAAATTAATTTAGTAATATAATTTTTCAAGTGTTCTATGTGCTGCACAGGTTATAAAGGAAAAGCTGCAACAGCGTCACTAATGGCGACTGGCCGAACTATTCCTGCAGACCATTTTTGTTGCCCTGTTTGGATTACCGACTGTAAAAGGTATTTTCGCGATCTTTTATAATCTTTGGGACACAGGAAAAATTATATTACTTAATTAGTTTCCATTCGTCATTCAATTTATTCAGTTTTATATAGAGTCCGCTAAATCCGCCAGAGCTGCTTATTCCGCTAATCCTACGTGGCCATCATAGGCCTATACAGACGTCTACCTCTTTGCAAAACCTGGAGACTACTGTACCCGAATACGCAATTCGCCTGGGAAAAGGACTCGAATAAACGCAGCGTACGGTTGGTCTGGTGGAAAACGTGCTTGTCTTCCAAGCCAGTACATGGAGGTTCGAATCCGGCCCGGCCTCTACCTTTTTTCATTTCAATACATTTTCAGTATTTCCTTTTTCTGATATTGTAGGCCTACATGCACATGTACTTTTACATCGTTTTCAGCGATGGCTTCCACTTGTTGATGGTCAGGACGCAAATAAGGTGCTGCCACCTACATGCTTGGGTGATCTATCATGTTTGGAGTCCCACTAAAACATGGCGGATGTCCCAGGTTATTTCAGGTACTGCCTGCGTTGTGGCGCGGGCGTTTATTTTAAAACGTGCGAGGCCCTGGTTTTATGCATACATTTCAGCTTTAAAACGCCTTATAAGTGGATCATGTCAGGTGTACCGACTGGCCTTAAACGCTGTGTAGGCCTCTACCGAACAATGCTCCTCAACGTAAAGGAGTTCCTCAAGGCTATTGTTCTCAACAGGAGAACAATAGCCTTGAGGAATTCCTTCACGTTGAGGAGCATTCTAAAATATGACCCAAACACACAGGGACCTTTATTCACAAAGTCCACGTACATGTAACTTCAAAGGTTCGCAAATCCTTTGGTAGGGTGATAGTGAACAATAGGTTGTCCGCAAGTAGACAATAGTTTACGTACTCCACAATGTTACGAGAGGTCCTGTGTACATGTAGTTGGCCTATCTTTTTTCCGCTTGACTTTTGCACATCGCCTTCCTAACACGTCGTAGGAGCGCGACATTGGGATCGTAACTTTTTCAGAGAACCCCAAAGTTAATATTCTCAAACAAACTCTAGGTATCTCCATTTCTTGGCCCAGATACTCTGCTCACCTGCCCGTTCCCGTGGAAGCCACATTAAAACCAGCGAAAAAAGGATCGATGGTCAGAACGAGGCATCACGATATTCACGACACCATGTTTCGTTTCGTCGTTTTGTCTGTGCTGGTGGCACTCACCGCAGCTTACGATAAGGTGGAAATTGAGAACTGCGGTGAGTATTGAGGAGGGCGTCCCCAAAAAGGAGATAAAGGGGGTTATATCGTCTGCTGGAGGCGTTCGTTCGAAATGTCTGCATGTATATTACTCCACCGCGGCACTACCTCCGATAATAGCGAGGTTGCGCACTTTTCCGACTCCGACTTCAACTACCAGAATGAATTGCAGTCCGCTGTAGACATCCTTAATAAAAACGACTTCATAGACGTTTGCAAATCGTAGAATGCCATAACTTTGTGGCAGAATTATTTTGACCTGTAATCGGAAGTCGCCTCGTTTAAACATCGTAATCGTAATCGTAATCGTAATCGCCTCGTTTAAACATGGGCCATTGAACCATCTTTTTTTGAAGATGGGGATTTGGCCTAGTGGTTTAAGGCGTGCTGCCCCTTAGTGCTGGCGATTCATGCCTTATGCGAGGGTCCGTGGGTTCGATTCTGGTAGGAAGCAATGTCTTTCACCTTAGAAACCCGATGGATATCTATTTCATATTCTTTACATGTATCTCCTTTATTTGTGACCCCTCGCATAACATAAAACTGTTTGGGTTCGGTGATTGTTTGGACTACTCGCAGTGTACTGATGGACGCCTCGTTTAAACATGGGCCATTGAACCATCTTTTTTTGAAGATGGGGATTTGGCCTAGTGGTTTAAGGCGTGCTGCCCCTTAGTGCTGGCGATTGATGCCTTATGCGAGGGTCCGTGGGTTCGATTCTGGTAGGAAGC
>NMRB01002273.1:84938-97967 GCA_002633025.1 Notospermus geniculatus
GGGGGGGGGGGGGGGTATCTTGGGAATCCAGCATTATGCGAAGGTGAATGCCTAGCTTCTAACGACCAATAAAGCAGGCATGAAGATCGACAGTTTTTTCTACGTCCTTTTATTCCAATCGAGCGTTCAAGGTAAAAGATCACGATACAGTCACAGAGCACGTGAAAACTGAAATGACAAAATAAAATACACTAAGTACAGAGTAAAACATAGCTAGCTACCAGTTCAAGTCATGGAGGAGGAAACAACCATAAGCCTACACAAGGTATTACTACACAGAGGTATAATTTTACCTAAGGTTGAATAAGTCAAAGTATTCAAATATCAGTTCAGGAGTAGGACAAGGTCTACAACATTCTTACATTTCCACATTCTTGACTGGATAAACTACAACTTCTACAAGACACTCCAATGCGGTGATGCCACCTATCGGCAGACCTGAGAACCTTCGGCATGGACAGTGGGCCTAGAAACGCCTATCTAAATGACTTTCGCATTGATATCTACAAAATAATTTAGGTTCTCAATAAAGCGACCAGTACAGTCTACATGATTCATATTCATATTTTCGATATTTTTGTTAGTTACCTCTGTCCCTCCTCTAGAGCATGGAAAACGATCAACGTAAGAGGAGGAAAGTCAAAAGTTCTATATTACAACATGACAGTCAATGGCGGGCGAAGATACCACTGCGCAGGCGCAGATCAACAGTTTCGCGGGAAATACTTAAAGGGACAATACGACGGTACTCAAATCGCTCACAAACACATTGATGGTGTAGTCAGGCCTTTAGGTGTTGCCTACTACTGTCCTGAGGGAATAAGCTGCGACTTAGGGGGACACACAGAGAAAGGGGGACACACAGAGAAACGTGTCGATCAGTCTGCCAGCGTTTCCCAAAATAAAATGAAACACTGACATACGGAAATACTGTCAGAGTTTGCTCCTGTGTGGCGTATAAAGGCTTCGGTCTCTGGTTAGCGGTCAGAATGTTCCTGGTTCGATCCCCACTCCGTCCTTTCACTCTGGGCACCTAGCTGGCAGAGATGGGTTTTTGGAATTTCTCGTCATGGGTTAGTACTTCCACGTTTTGTCAGACGCGAGGCCTCCTAAAAGATCAGCACTGAATAGCCAGACAACCGACCGAGAGTGACTTTCTGCTTGATATTATTATATCGCTCGCTTATCTATTTTTGTTGATACCAATTGTTGATACCGAAGAGAAAATCAATTGTATGAGATTTTCCAGTTCAATGAGAGCTTTCCAACAAAGATGGCGGTCTGGCATTTCTCTTCCATTCGTAACACTTCGGGTCTTTCCGCCATTCTTCAGTAAAGAAATCTGGCACAGCTTCGAGCTCGATGTTGAGAATGAGTTCTCACCATATGACGTCAGTTAAGCTACCATTCGATGGCCGCTGGCAGCTAAAGCTTGTCAAGCGGGCCATGGGCACAAAGGTTTAGGCAGTTTAATTGTTTGAGAGGATGTGTTTGGTCATGTTGGTAATGTTAGATCGTCATGAATGGCCACGACGTCAGGTGGGAGGACTAGTCATGTAGGCCATCATCTTTGTTGGAAATATTTGGTTGGAATATTGTCGACTTTGGGAAACCCTCTCCTGGGCAACCATTTGAAGGCCCAGGAGAGGGTTTCCCAGCCACCAGCTTTATCTCCTCTCGAGACGAATGGGCGATTAAAATATATATATTTCATGATTCTGAATTACACGTGCTGAAACGACGGCCTATAAGCAAAAATATTTTAATTGCCGCCAATTCCCCCCCCCCCCAAAACATTTTGGTTTTGACTGTTCTCCGGGATACTTCGGACGCTGCAGAGTAATTTCAACAGGTTTTGTGGAGCTAGGAAATTTTCCCCGGTTGCCAAAATCTTGTTGCACTGTGTCTACTTCCCACCGGAATTACTGTTTCAGTTTGACAATCCACTGCCAATGGAGCATGTTTTAAACACGTCCTTTAGATCACGTCGAAATTTATGCCCACCCGCAAGGAAATACAAATAGAAATTAACAGAAAAATTTGTAAGCCATATTTCATTACAAATCCAAAACTGTAATGAATGACGTATTGCCCAATAAGGATCAGTCATATCATATGTTGAACCGATGACATCATTAACACGTTTTGGACTTGAGCACACAGCATAAACTGATGATGTCAACAACAGCATTGCTGTTAAATTTGGTTCCTGAACTGGCTTCCTTGGAACGGATTCCATCTTTTGCCTTTGCTGTCCAGCCCGTTTTATGGTGAATATTATGATACTGTTGCATACAAGTATGATAGAAAAGGGTGCTATAGTGCCTATCACCAGTATAAAGGAATGATAGAAGGATTCCACCCATCGTGCTTGAGGAAAATCAAGAATGACATTTCCATCTGGTGGATCTGGCACAACATAGTAAAAGAATCCTTGGATGTGGAAAATGGCTAGGAAAAGCCATGTTGCTGCTATGATCTTGAGTGTTCTTCTTGTCGTACATATTGAAGCGGCTTTCATTGGGATGGTGACAGCAATAGTCCGGTCGATACTCATTTCGGCTAAAAACAGACCAGATGAGATGCCGAAAACGTCGCCAATGTAGAAAGCGGAGCTGGAAGAGAGATTTTGATCCTTGAGTTCTTGACTGGCATAAATCATTGCATCAATAAAAATGTTTCCACACCAGCATCTGTTTGAAAACAGACTTTAAAACTTGCCAAAGTGTGTCTGATGTAGAGAGAAAACAAAAATCTCTGACGAGCTTCAGAAAATGAATCTTTCAGAGTAGTTTTGAATTGAGGATGCACAGAATCTGGCATCGTGTGTTTTTTCAAATATCTGGTACTCCCTTCCAGTGGAGACATAAAATAGGCTACCTGTATTACTTATAAGTGTCCAAGCACGTTTCGATGAGGAACCTGCGGAACTAACGTCATGACGTGGCGCTGCGGGCGTTGTGCCTGAAGTTTATTTTTCTAACGTTATTTCCATTTATTTCTGGCGTGATAATAACCGTTTGCGTTGGTCGCCTGACATTAAAGTTTACATCATTATTTCGCAGATGAAAATAACTTGAACCATACTGCTTTTTTCCTTAAAATGAAGAGATAGGTTGGCGATAAAAGCAACGTTTTGTCTCGTTTCTGTAGAAAAATGCACAGTTCACCTTTTTATGACGCAACGTCAACACTTAAAATGACGTCGCTTCGGGCACATCACTCGCAGCGCCGGCCTGTCGGGATAAACTGTCACGCGGGTATCCCATTGTAGCTCGAAAGTTCACTACATCAAGCTAGATATGAAATGGACTGTTATCGTCCTTTTTTTAAGACAGTGGCCTGTTTCATGAAATTACTTTAAGCTAATGGTACATTTAGCCAAATGGAAAATGCACTGAAGTTAATGGTACCATCAGCTTAAAGTCACTTTATGAAACACGCCCCTGCTTTTCATTCTCCTCTGAACAGAGGAATTGCATCGACCACATTGGCAGAGTTGAACAGTTGACCTGTATATTCGGCATTTGTGTTAAGCTTTTCTGGCTTTCTACACATCTTTTGTGAATTGTGCACCTTCGTGCGAGAATCATTGTGAAGTTAACTCGGCACATCGAGTACCCAGGGCCCACCCTGGGTACAGAACTGTGTTTTCTTCGAAAGGAATTTTTTAAACATTTTCCTCGGTGTTTTTTTTAACTGTGCTATCTCAACCTACCTTAAATAAAGCAAGTTTATTTCAGCATTTTCAAGAAGACCCTGGACTACTAGTAGGGTGTGCAATAATTCACTTCCTAATACCACAGAATCCACCACAGCCAAACCTGCCATGTATACACATGTACTGAACCGACGGTTGCTCTTCTTGGTTGTGACGAGTAAAGATAGTGTGTTTCCAATAAGGCCAGAGAAAACAATGAAATAGACTGGCCATTTGCTTATGATGTCTATAGCTAGTTCCATTCCTGGATAGGTGCTTGTCATAGTCGTATTTCTTGACCTCGCCATTATTCCTTGAACTCAGCAAGATCTCGTTTGCAATTATATACTACAACAAACCGAGTCCATCAGAAGAAGTTTGTTCTCTTCACTTCTGCAAATACCAAAATACAGTGGAACAGCGGTAAAACGACCACACACAAGACAACACATGGGCGTCATAGGTCGCTGATACACCATCCTCGCACCCAGGGTCTTCACTATCGCACACTGGAATCAATGGACATCAGTGTCTAATCGAAAAGCACACTTGAAGTCACACAGTGCAGCCCATTACCGAATGCGGATACCCAGTGCTAAGGGGTTGGCATACACAGGTAGAATCTGTTTCTCTCGGCAGTGTGTTGTGATTACATATTCGCTCTAGTATGATCCAACCAATTCTGCAGATTGGCCAAGAGCATAAATTTCTTTGGTATACTTATTATATGACAACACTGAGTGGAAGTATAAAGAAGGGGCTCTGCCATGCAACACTGTCCAAGAAAAGGGGTGACAGGTTGACATTCGCCAGTGTTTTCATAATATTTCAGTGTTTCTCTTTATTGTTTAGGTAACACTGGCAGATAGGTCGACATGTTTCTCTGTGTGTCCCCTATTGTCAAGGCGCAGCTTATTCCGTACAGACAACAAGGGGAACATCAGAGATGGGCAACAATCAAAATATTACATCAAAACTCGTCCATTGGTTTGGTAGACAACTGTACACAGCCAGAGGACCTGATCACGCTGAACATTGCTAGGCCTATACTTATCACTGGCACATTAAATACATGTACATAGGCCTATGGGAGAATAAATCGCACGCATTTTTGCTAGGCGATGATAACTGTTTGCAAGGACTCACGACTGATCCAGCATTCCTCACAAAAACAGTTGCCTACGCACATTACGGTCCGCATACTTCAGGGTGGGCCAGAGAAAGTGTCCCTCGAAGAATAGCATTTATATTGTTTCCCTATTGTTCGAGGGATACTTTCTCTGGCCCACCCTGTAGAAGCCTCTTTATCTCGTAAGGTCCACTTTAAGCTTTTGTATTCTGGCCTGCAAACAATAGCTGGGTCAGTTTCAAAATTGGTCATCATCAGGTGGAAAAATTAATTTGTATATTATAATCAGTTTGTTGGTGTTTCTTGATAGCAGAATGTATCAGCTATATATATTTGAAGTATTTGTCCTTTTGGTCATCAAATAATGATTTTGTAGCCACTTTTTCACCAAAATTATGGAAAAGTATTGGTGTCGGACGGAAAACAGAATTAAATTGATTAAAATTCAGAAACAGCCATCAAGCAAAATTTTATGCTCTCATAATAAAGTATGTAGAGCCTATAATGGGATAAAAGTGATTTTGCATTCCAAATAGTACAATAAGTGGTCTGAAAATGGGAAGATTTGGGGAAAAATATGACATTAGGCGAGTTTAGGTACATTTGGTTTTTTATTTGCAATAAAAAAGGATCTTAAATTTTTGAAAATGTCATAACCTATCAATGGTTATATGGGGTGACCACATGGCACATGCCAAATCTGTATTAACCCTTTCACTAATTGTCACTGACTCCCCCAAATATTTTCCGTCCGACACCAAAATGATTTTCCGTCCGACACCAAAATAGATTCAGTGATTTTGGATGAGTGTCTGAAGATGGATCCAGTTTTGATGTAATGTCATCCAAGAGAGATCCACCTTGTAAAGGTAGATGGCACCAAAGGAACGTGGGATAGGTGGCAGCACTGAATTGGAGTAGGCCTACACCCTAGTCCGTGTGGACCTGCCATTCAGTACTGCTAGTGCTATGTCAAATGCAGAGAATGCCCGGGATTTCCTGTGGCATGGTGACATTCTGTGACAAAACTTACTTGCCTGTAACTGTGACATTTTTGAAAATTCTGTGACTGAATGTGACAAAGTGGTCAGTGCAGGTGACAAACAGGAATTCATGTGACATTTCAAAACATGCTTACACGGCCTCTTTTTTGTGAATAAATCAACTATAATTTATCATTTGTTCAGCCGACCAGTGAGCAATAGTCATCATGTTGCGGTGTCCACTGTCGTCTATTAGCACGGCACGTTTGATAACGTAAATTTACGTTTTAATACTAACTTGAGTAACAAAATATTTCTTATGAATTCAATTTACTCTTTATATACATTCGGGCAGATGACCGCATCCTCCAAGTGTGCAGGTTTTTTTCATCAGCCGTCTCTGTCTTCACATGCAAAAGAGGGTGAAACAAAGGGAAGATCCTCTGAAGGAGGGGGGGGGGTCACGTTGGAGTTTCCTCTGCATGGCATTTTGGTGAAATTTCCATGAAAGAACTCAGCAAGGATGACCATGTCTTGAGCTAGACCAGTTCCTGCATCTGTATCTAACCTTTGAAGGATGACATACTAACATAGGGAAAAAGTCAGTTTCTGGGACATACTGTACAGAAATCTTCGGAGAATGCATTTAAAATACACATCAGTGACCGACGATGTAGAAAAATGACACTGAAGATGAAAAAAGTCAGTTATGGGTGACTTCTGTTTGGTTTCCTTCTTACAATGCAAGGATGAACATTTCATTCCGTCCGACACCAAAATAAATTCCGTCCGACACCAAAATAAATGTGGCTCTAGGACGGAAGGGGTTAATCACAAAATCTCATCAATATGTCTGCATATAGTATACTGACACTGGATGTCTATGATATGGATAAGCCGTGGTTACCTTTTCAAATTTCGATAGAATATTGTATTTACTTGAAAAGGGTATGCTAATGCAAATCTATCGATCCGTCCGACACCAAAACCATTTTCCTTCCTGAGTCCATATAGGGTTAACATATCAAATTGAAATTGATGGCACCATAGACCTCCCTAGTACCTTTACTAACACAGCACAATTTGGTTCACTCAGATGTTTACAGCTGGACACAAATTTGAAGTTATCAATTTCCGTCCGAACCAAAATTCACTTTTTGAAAAAGACCCAGCTAAAGGTAAAGCTTAGAGTTAAGGAAGCTTCTAGAATACATATGGCCCTACATTTGCATCCCTTTGGCTCCACCGACCCATCGGACTCCTATAAAACCAGACAAATACGGGTCGGGATAAGAGTGCTGAGATGTTTATTGAGCACAATCCGATTATTTTCCTTCTTTGCCCAATTTATAGAAAATGGAAAGAGGTCGATGCGTTGTTGAAAAGTAATCCAGTCCAACATAATATTCTTTGTTATATAAAAAACACTTTTTTGAATTTTCAAATCTACGGTGGCCCATAAGGAACATTTATTTTTCATTTTATATTTTTGTTTTTTGTTCATACACTTCTCTGTGGAATAAACTTTTCTCCATGGCATAAACTTATCTCCACGTGGAGTAAACTTTTCTCCACAGAAATAACTTTATTCCGTGGAGTAAACTTTTCTCTGCGTGGAGTAAACTTTTCTCCGCGTAGAGTAAAGTCATGTGATTTTCACAGAGAAAAGTTTACTCCACGGAATAAAATTTATTCCACGGAGAAAAGTATGAAAAATAATAAAAATCAGATGAGTGATAACGATTTTACAACGTTAACTTAACACATTTGTGCCGTAACCAATACCGTATGGATTCTCCCTCGCCTAAAGGCGCCTATCCACGTCAGAGATTGCTAGCGCAAGTTTCCTCTCCGAGAGTAACTTGCCTGTGGGAGGTGCTACGCAAGTTTTGTGTCGAGAGCAAAGAAAAAGTGTCGCGAGTTTTCTTGAGCTGCGTTCACACTGAATTCAGATTGGTACCGAATTCCCTATCCCGGTGTAAGGTTTTTGAGCGTTCCCCTGCTATTGTCTGATGGAATAAGCCGCGACTCGACAATGGAGACACACAGAGAAACGTGTCGATCTATCTGCCAGTGTTTCCAGAACAATAGGGGGAACACTGACACACGGAAACACTGAAAAAATTTACACCGGGTTACGGAATTCGGATTCGTTAATCCGGATTGAAAATGGTACTGTCACACTACACTTTGAACCAAAGTCAATCCGAATTAACTGCGTCACACTCAATCCAGAACGAACGTCCAGAAATCCAGAAGATACTGAATTTGGACCCTTTTTTGGGACCTTGAAAACTGTCACCAGCAAAGGGTGTCATCATGGGTATCATTTTGGAGCTCTATGAGAGCAATGTAGAAACAAATATTTTCATCCACCTGCAGCTCCTGTGGAATGTGTGGGAAGGCGTCATAAGTCGGATTTGTGGCCTTTTTTGACCCCCCCCCCCTCAAGGGTTACAGTGTACATTTTGGGGAATGAAAGGCATGCCATGTCGTTGTACTCACTGAGATCTTTAATTTGATACCCATGTTAATATGATTATGATTTGAAGACATTAAATTTTTCACCCCTACCGTTAATCCCTTCGCCCCCCCCCCCTAAAAAGGGCGGCAATCTTGGAAATGTGCAGGTTTTGTCTTGTGGTAACAAGCTGAATGTGTTCAGCATGTCAATCTTCATATAAAACAGGAGGAAATGTTTAGTTACCAGAACTACGCGACGAAAGTGAAAAATACGGCCTGTGTTTTGATGTGATCCGAGTCCGGCTCCGAAGTCGGAAGAAATATATTCGAAATCCTGTTACAGAATATGTAGTTTCAAGCACAGAATGGCGATTTCAGTCGACGTAAAGCTGAACGTTGACAAATCTTGATTCTTCATACCCAGGCAGTTCCATGTGGTGTTTTCCAAACTCTTAAACCTTAAACACAACACTCTGTAGGTGGTAAAAATGTATGAATCATGTATTTTGTTTCAATCGTTTCGACATATGAAACCTCTTTTGAGAAGCCAACTGATCTACACGTACAAACACTGATCAACAGTATTGCAACATCATTTTTTTCTAGATTTCTCTAATAACATTACTAATTTTTCACCTAACTTCAAGTATATGTAGGGGGTCTATGGCAAAACATGCTGTTGGCAATATGGACTGAAAAATCTTACTGCTGATGAAAATATCAAGCCATGAAAAAGAAATATTAAAACATGAAAATCACAAAATCTCCTCCTTTTCACGTTAATGAAGCCTGATGATGAGCAAGGATTTACAAGAAAAACAACTGAAAACCGCTTTTGACAAAATTCAGTTGTCCTGTGTCGTTTACTTATCTGAAAGACTGTACATGTAAATGTTTTAAATTTTCCATGAGGCCAAGAACTTTCACCACATTATGCTAGCAAGTTCCCGTGGCAATCGACGATTGTTAGTTCGGCCGAGGTTGGAATGCACGGCGCGGCTGGAATTGGTGGACACAATGGGATGCGGTCGGGAGAATTTAGAAAGCCATCAAACAACACGGCTAAAAAGGAAAATAGCGATCACAGCAAAGTTCCGTTCGCAAATTAAACCGCCCGTTGCATCAGAATAAGATATCGTTTATTACCATGCCGAATTTCGAGGCAAAACAAAGCTTCTGTCTGTGCCGGACTTTTCTGAGCCCCTTTCCAGTCTTATTATATCCCTAGCGAAGTACCCGTGGCAATCGGTGATTGTGTCCATACCTCATAATACAGCAGAAGAAAAACAACTTGCTGATTTGCCCCAAACAGTGCCCTCTCGAGAACAACCACCAGCTTCTTGTTACTCTGCCCCGCTCCCGGTCAATTCCCCCTGGAATTCCCCTGTGGATTGTGCTAGAAACAATGCAGAACATCCATTTTCAGGGCCGGATCCACGATTTTGAGAAAGGGGGCATACCCCCCGATAAGAACTGCGAACGACATAGATGCAAAGCCTCGGCGGGGGTGTGGGGGGGGGGGGATCCCCAGAATAATTCGAAAATTCATGTGGCTGAGGCGCATTTTCCTGGCATCTGAGAATGCAGTTGACTTTTTTAGGAGCAAGTGTCATGAGAGGCTTGTCCCGAGAGGTTGGCGGAAATGGTCATTATTGCGGAAATGGTGCTCAAATAGTATCAAACAAAAAGGGGGATTCCCTGACTTTCCCCTAATATAAATGAGCTGTACAGTGATGATGGGAACAAAACTCTTATTCTGACCCCCATTTTCGGAAATTCAACTACCCGTTGCATCAGAATAGCTGCATCATCTGTGATCATGCAAAACTTCGAGGTGAAACAAAGCCAAGAAGTATTACTTTATCGGGTCCCTTTCCAGCATTTATATATATCGGGTGTCGCAAAAAAAGTGGAAACTATTTGTCTCGCAATATCTCACTTATTTGACTGCCAAAATCTTTGCGAATTCACAGAGACCACGTTCAGCATATCGTCAGCAATCCCTGCAAAGATCAAAGGTATCGGATATAATCCCTGTGAATACGAGATGTTCCCATGAATACTGTCCAAATCAAAATTGCATGTCCAAAAATACAATATCAGAGAACATTACCTGTTTCAACCGATGTTCGATGTGTCCTCGATCCTCTTCTACCACCATTCTCAGCCGTTTCTTTCATCCCGAAATGCTCTTACGAATTTCGACTAATGAAATTTCTTCCCAAGAAACTAGGATCTCGTCTTTAACTTCTCCTCTTTGAATAGCTGGCCGTGGTGAGCTTATACAATGGTTGTGCGTCCGTCGTCTGTCGTCGTCCGTCGTTGTCCGTTAGCAGGGCACGTTTCGTAACCGCTGGAGCTATTGATCTGAAACTTGGTGCATATATACTTCTAGCTCAGATGACCCACCACACCAAGTTTCGGTCCGATTCGACTCTCAGCTTGGCCACCAGGTGGTGGAAACTAAAAACACAAAAAATGCAATAACTCCTGAACTAATGACTAGATCATCTCCAAATTTTGATCATAGGTGTAGCTAATAAGGATACATAAAATAAATAACGGGTTTTTGATTTGACCTACTTTTCAAGGTCACAGAGGTCAGAGTTCGACAAAAGTGACGAACCTGCCACAGTTTGTCATTATTTCACCATTATTTCATCTTGCGTAGACATGCATTGGAGGGGTACCTTTAAAAATACCAAGTTTCGGCCCGATTGGACATCCAGTATGGCCGCCAGGTGGTGTAACCTGAAAATCAAATAAGTGCTATTACTCGGGAACGGCTTGACGCAGAGTGCTCAAATTTGATATTTACCTCCCTCTAGATGACCTTTACATGCACGTCAAATTTCAGCCTGATTTGACTACAAGCGTGGCCACCAGGTGGAGTAACCAAAAAATCATCAGAGTGCTGTAACTCAGGAACGCCTTAACCCAAAGCGCTCCAATGTGCTATGTGGCCCCGTGCAGATGACCTTTACATGTATGTGCATGTGAAGTTTCGGCCCGATTGGACATCCAATATGGCCACCAGGTGGCGTAACCTGAAAATCATCAAAGTGCTGTAACTCCGGAACGACTTGGACCTAAAGCGCTCCTCCAATGTGCTATGTGGCCCCTGCAGATGACCTTCATGTGCATGTGAAGTTCCGGCCCAATCGGACATCCAATATGGCCGCCAGGTGGCATAAACCCAAAAATCATCAAAGTCCTACTCGGGAGTGACTTGACCCAGATTGCTCATAGCTGATATGTACCTCCCTCTGTCATTAGACTATTATGTCCAACCCGGTGAGCACATGGTCCATGGATCATTTCATTTTATTTTGTCCGCGATACACCTTTTCTTTGAGAGAGTCCCATATCGAGTAGCCATTGGGGTTGCAATCAGGACTTTGAGGACTCAGGACTCATCTTTCCTGATAAACTTTGGATTGGTCCCCTCCAAGTAGGTTTTGTGTTACACGACTGGTATAGGAGGGAGCCCCACTGATTGACAGTGTGACCCGGCACAACAAGATGAGTCGGAATGCGCACAGAAGAAGACCCAACATGTCCAAGGTGACACCAACGGTTCGTTGATTTCAGGATTATCTGCCCATTGTGAAATTTGACTTTGTCGATTTCTGTATATTGTTGTCTGGTGTCATCTTCGGTCTTCTTGCATTGGATATTTTTACATTGCCAAGTGCGAACGCAGCTCAGGGCAGGGAGGGAGCGGGCCTGTCCTTGGTTTAGTGATGTGGGCATCTATCGTTGTTCCATGGCATTTTTTCTGCATAGGCCCTAATCTATATCAAGGGAGGAATTTGACCTAGCTGTTTTGGGGCGGATGGAGAAGGCCGGGGGAGAACCCAGAGAAGCTGGTAGCACACCGAAACATGTAGTGTGTATAAAACCAGCCATGGGCGCAGCAATCTTTGAAGCGTCCATAAATTAGCCAGGACTCTGTATAAGAATGCGAAGAAATTGTTAAATATTTCCTAAAATCTCTCGGTAGTGCTGGTGGTAGTGTTACGGACATCCAGGCGTGCCACAAACGGCATTGTCTTCGAAGGGTAAAACAAAAGCATTTTTCTACCAGGCCCACAAACGTTTCTTATCTTTTAAACGAACCGACATTATACATTCTCAGTGGCCTGGGACCTTATTAATAAAGCTCCCGTAAGAGCACCGGGCCCGCAAACGCCCCCGTACGGGTTCCCGTTATAATTACGGGTTATTCATAAAGAGGCCGCAATTTCTCGGGGCCCGTAGTCTCCTCCACATTTTTGCGGGAGCTCATGTACCTCCCTGTGAGGAGTTGAAGGGTTAATTTGACCATGGCTCACCTGATTTCATTCCCTCGCCTGTTTCCTTTAGAGTTCTTGGTTTGAGTTTGTTCATTTTTGGTTCAAATTCTTGGAGTGAAACGTATCGCTTGATTAAGTTGCTTGACTAGGTTGCACCCTGCTTAATGGTTCAAGCTTTCTGCACAATCTTTTGTGGCAGTTCGCTGTGGTTTGAATTATCTTTTTTAGCTTAAAAGTGTGGATTTGGAGATTTTGGGGCAGAACCGGACCCGTGCTTGCCAAGTGCACATCATGCTGAAAAGCTGATTTTTATTGCTGTGAAGTTTAAGGAGTGGAATTCATACGCAGTGGCGGATCCAGGAGTTGCCGAACGGGGGGGGGGGGCTGGAATGGGCAAACCCCATTCCCTGAGCGCCGAAGGCGCGAAGCCCCGAAAATTTTGGGGTATAAGTGGCGGAA
>NMRB01002273.1:98098-108215 GCA_002633025.1 Notospermus geniculatus
AGCCACCCTGTATTCCACAACCTACTCAACATTCTCAGTCCCTGACCCATATGTCAATATCCCAAATCAATTCATCTGCGTCCAAGAAGAGATTACCATAGGCCTACAATCATGAAATGGTGAACGCGAAGTAACGCCGATGCAAATCGACCATTGTGCGGTCAGTAATCCGGGGCTACGTTCATGCATAATAATGACGAAGTTGTTTCCCATTGAACTTTGACGTTTATAATGAAGTGACCGGAAAAAGGTGATTCTACGATATATACAGCATGTTCTAGAAAACATATCGGACACTACGCAAAATGGATGTCCAAATTCAAATTCTTTTATTGAATCAGAAAACCCTCGGGGGGTATATACAATTACAATATATACCGTACATTGATTTTGATTGGCGAAAATAAGTATAATATGGACATAGAAACTCACAAGAGAACTAGAACAGAGACTGATTACAAGACTAGAATAAATGCTAAGTACATGACTGTGAACGTAGTAGTTAACAGACCATAGCACCATGTAGGTTATTATACAATGTACACAACTACCTGGGATAGCGACTTCGGAGCTATGGCCGCCATCTTGGATTGTATTCTGCCAGTGTACAAAAATAGCACAAACGTTTACTCAAGGGAGTAGGCGCCGATATTAATAAAGAGCCACCTACTTTCCCACTTAATTCTGACCCATCCCGTCGCACCATCCCACCCTCATCCACTTTTAGCTCACAACACATCCGCAGCCGAACCCATCCAATGGACTAGTCAGCCCTCGGACTATTGGACCTTCGATTTAGCGGACCTTCGGACTACTGAACTCTCGAACTTGTGGACCTTCGGACTACTGATCCTTCGAACTTGTGGACCTTCGGACTACTGAACCTTCGGACTTGTGGACCTTCGGACTAGTGAACCTTCGGACCAGTGAACCTTAATTTTCGGACTACTGAACCTTCGGACTAGTGGACCTTCGGACTAATGAACCTTCGGACTACTGAACCTTCGGACTAGTGGGCTTGTTGTACTTGACTCGATGACGCGAAGACTCGATGGCGCGATGACTCGATGACCGCCAAAATTATTCAATGAAATTCAGCTGGTTATTTCTAAGAAGTGGTATGGATCAACGGCGGAAGTGGACCGACGTAGTGTCCCAAGCTACCAAGAAATGTAGCATGTGTAGTGAGGTTAAAATTCAGCGTAAATCATGAAATGAAGGGTAGCCTCGAACTAGGCCTATAGCTCCTAAGTCCTTGAGAATTTACTATGGGTCCCTTTTGAAAAGTTGTTGGAATTGGTCTTCTCTCCCTATTGCACACCCCGGAGGAGGTATAGCGGTAATTTTCAGCCCTTTTGAGCAACGATCCTACTGCCATGTTCTATGCCGGAAGTTTCCCAGTGTGTCAGAGCTGCCACGCAAAAAGTAAATTATTGAAAATGACGAAATGCACCCGGGTTGTTCATGTACTTCATGACGTCATCAGTTTTGTGGTCACTTGCATCTTGGCAAGACGCACGTGACAATCTTTGACGAAAAGTTTCAGATCTTGCAACAAATTTTTACAATTGTTTGTTATTTTTTATTATGTGATGAAAATTAAATTCTTGGACTGTACTTCTTCAAAACACTTGAACGAAAAAAAAACAGTTTTGAATGAATTCCGCTGCTTCACGCACAACCACAATCATGCATTCTAAACGCCAATGACGTCACGGCTTTAGAGTTATACTAAAATGGGAATAGGTATGCGGTTTAACATGTCTAACGATGGTTATAAAAATATGCCAGAGGTGGCTTATTTCATCTTCCTAAAAATGTTGCATCGTAATCCAGTGTTTTGAAGTGAAACTCGAAATAAAATAGGGCATGCACCCATCAATATACAGGAAATTTATTTGGCCTTCTTCGCGCCTTCGAGTCATCGCGCCATCGAGTCATCGAGTCGAGTACAACAAGCCGGACTAGTGAACCCTTCTCTCTTTGTTTCAAGAATACGGCATCTAATTTTTTGACCCGTAATTTTGATTCCTTCGTCATGTCAAACTTGTTTGATATTTAGGGCAGACTTTTTGACAACAGATTGGTAATATCCATACATTTGCATGTCTAAAATATCAAAAGTGCAGCTTCCATAGTATTTATGTATTGGAAAATACTTGGGAGGGGAAGGTCATTTTTTGGGCCACCCGATATAACGGGTTTTTCATTTGATCTCCTTTACTAGGTCAGAGAGGTCAAAGTTCAGAGTTTTGCCTTTTGGTGGCAGTTTCGTAACCGCTGGGGCTATTGATCAGTCGACCCGCAAAGGTCCTTTTCTACGGCAGATTTATTTTGCGCGCGGGAAAATAATCGGCGATCGGGGCACTCGACGAGGCTTCTCGAGTACCTCATTCGAGAAATCGGACACCTCGCACAAAATTGCGTTTATCGAGAAGACCGTTCAAATTCAACCACATAAACCATATATCAGTGTTTAGCTAAGACATTGAGCTTTCGATTAGTGTAATGTATTTTGGCATAAAGCAAACAAGTGAAGAGAAATCATTTAAGAAATTTCGTCCTACGCACAGAATTGGAGGTCACTTGGAGTAGAGCGTTGTTAAAAACATCGCTATAACTCCATAAATATTAGCCTGCATAAAACCAGCAAAACTGAATAGACGAAGAAACTATCAATCTCCAATCTGTGTTAATTTCATACTTCGGCATGGTATTCCATGTTTTTGTACGCAGTTTGAACAGCAGTAGGTAACGATTCTCGCAGCCATAACCTGGTTCCTTGGACGTCGACGTGGCGCTGACTGACGATTCTAGCAGTCAGCGCCACCGTCGGAGCCCATGGAACCAGGTTAGACAATGGATAAAGGGAAGGAGATTTCTTGAAAATGTGGTTGTGTTTCGGGTTGATTTTCAACCCCTCAGACATGCGTGCATAAAACCACGCTTCGCATGTGGATTCTTCTATGTTATAACAACCCGAATGACCTAAGCAGAAGTTTTAAAATACTATTCCAAGAAAGTGTACGCACTTTGAAGAACGCCTGTTTTCGAAAACACAAGGTTACCTTTCGATCGATAACTCGGCCAAAAGTGAACCGACTTTGATGAAATTTTCGGCAACTTTCGTAGAGAAACTCCCATCAACATGTAAACATCACGCCACCTTCAAATGTCTGACTAATCGTGCGTAATTAGTGATTATTTTATAGCGTCTGCTACGCCTACGTCACTACCTCGCTTTCGTTCAGTGATTTAGCAGCAAATACCGCGGCTGACACGTCGTGGCGCTGTTCATACATTTGCGGGTCGACTGCTATGCCTTTGAATGTATAATAATATTTGACTTACAATCATACAAACGGAAGAACACATTCTTGCGGATTAACGAAGGAATAAAAACTGTACGAGCCCTTACAGTGCCTATCATCTGGTTCCAGGGGACCATGTAAGCATTCCCAAATATGGGAGCGAAGATCACCATCCCCTCTGAAAACTGGTGGCAGGAATAGCTGCATTTTGCTAACATTGAAGCATATGGCGGTGATTGCAGTTCTCTTTCGAACGTTAGCTGTCTGGTATCGTCTTGAGTAGTTTTTTAAAAGTCAAATATTGTGACACAGTCTGGCAAATCCCGACGAACACCACACGGTCAGTAGGTTACATAGGGAGTGTCTTCACAATAAAAAGACGATAGTCTGTTAATGCTAAATAAAGCCATATCGGTTGTGTAACAAGGCATATGTCACTCCCCAGCGACTTTGGCCGGTGTGAAAGTAACCCAGGTCCTAGGATTCTAAGTCCTACGGACCCTAACTCTTAGGAATCTAAGCTCTACGGTCCTGGACAACTAGGAACTGTTGTCTTAGGACCAAGATTCATAGGAACCAATGTCCTAGGACTGCGCCTCCTTAGAAATAGAGGTCCAACATTTAGAACTAGAGGCCTGACGGCCTGGATAGCTGCGCTGGGCTGTCACATAATTTAACACATCGGGGGCTGTGGTGTGTTCGTTGGTAATATGAGCATTCCGACAACAAAATTACACGACTAGCTTAGTATAGTGGTCTTTAAGTAGGTCAGTAGGTCATGAAAGTGGGTCAGATAGAATCTAGTCTTCATAATCTTCAGTTTGATAACAAACACTACTACCTTAGCTCTAGCGGTCTATAAGTAGGTCAATAGGTCAAGAAAGTGGGTCAGGTAGAATCTAATCTTCATAAGCTTCAGTGGGTCAGATAGAATCTAGGCTTCATAAGCTTCAGTTTGATACCAAACACGACTACCTTAGCTCTAGCGGTCTTCAGGTAGGTCAGTAGGTCATAAAAGTGGGTCTATCGTTAGAACCGTCTTAGGCCGCTTCCAAGTACAGTGGTTGACTACACATGTACTTGGAACAGGTGTAACGTTTTTCAGTGAGGCCCGTGTGCCAGTGTGACAATACAATAAATTGACGGAATAAGCGGCGACAATGCGCGACACACAGAGAAACAGCGAGTTTGTTTCCCAGTGTGTTCCGAACAATGGGAATCACACAGAAAAACGGCCACACTGAAAAACGTTACACCTACCTAAGACCGTTCTAACGATAGAACCGCTTTATGAATACGACCCTTTCAGAATAAGGAAATGAATTGGTGATTTAATAAAGCAGAATATTATATGGGTGGCAAAGGGTTAATCAGTACGTGAAATGAAAAATAAGTACAAGAGCTAAAAATAACTCTTGCCAAGAGCCAAGAGCTAGCTCTCCTAAAATAACTCCCATAGTGGAAGCGAGGGGAGTCAACCCTAAATTCGACATGTACATGAACTAGGCCGAGGCCTTGTGTGGCAAGTTTGAAGTATGCAGGAGAGCAATAAACAGCTCAGCTCTCCTCACTTCACTTTATTCCCCAGAACAATCATAGTCCTAGCTCTGTCATTCTTAGAAAGCCAGGGAGCGCCTCAAAAAATACTGATTTAGAAATAAATAAATAATTAAATTGGCCTACAGACGCATTCATGACATTGTTTATAAAGTCAGATTTCCTGGTATTTCCAACCAACCTTTTGCCACTTGCATCACATTAACGTGAATGTGGTTAGAAATGTTGTGTGCACGCCACCCTGAACAGCCGACAGTTTCAAGTTCACTACCTACCATCAACACTAACCACAAGGTGGTGTACCAGAAACAGTCAGTCTGCTGGAATAGTGCCAGGCAAGTGAGACACAACCAGTCCAAAATGTAAACAAAAAACACGTGTCCACCGTCTAAAAATTGATGGCACCACCCTATCCCCACACAAGACGGAACAGCGATCACGGCCATAGTTGACGTCACAGAGGCGCAAGACTGTACAGTGGGTGACTTTAAAGTTTTGGTTAAGATCCGGTTTTAACACTAACACCAACACCAACCCTCAGTTAAACCCGAACTTTAAACTCAGGCCATGGTGTTAGTGTTAACACCTGGTGTTGGTGTGAACTGATTTTAAAGTTTGCATCAGTGTTTATTTGACACCGACTGGAACACCAGGTGTCATCTTAAACCGAGCTTGGTGTTTATTGATGAAAAATCTTAATGACTTTTCCATTAGCACTAACACCAACCCCCTAGGGGTCAACACCGGCGAAACAGTTGATAGCACATGCTGGTGTTAGCAGCCATGTTGTTCGTTCCTTTCCAAGAGGTAGGCCTAGTTGCAGGAATACTCTGATGATCAAAGGGCCCCAAATCATGTTTGGAAACCAGCCGAAAGTACTGAACATGCTGAACCTGTTGTACATAGGGCCTACACTGCAGTCACCGAAGAGTTTTGGACAGGAAAGTGAGCGCATGTGAACACTCCATTGGAATCAATTTTCGTGATGAACTCCACATCCAGTGCACTGTGAGCCGATCTGATTTGATAGGCCTTGCCGCTATGGGCTAAAACTTTGATGCCTTACCTACCTTCTGCTCCTTCTCTGGACAAGTCCTGTCAAAATGGCTGATTGTGAGGTGGGGATTCCCCATGGGGTTGACACCAGGTGTTAAGTTAACACTGCTTGTTAACTCTGGTGTTAACACCGGTGTTGACTCAACACCCGGTGTTTGGAGCTGCAGATTAACACCAACGCCAACACTGACACCAACACTAACACCAACTCCGAACTTTAAAGTCACCCATTGTCATGGGGACAATCCTTCCTGCCCCACCGTATGTAGCTGGCGCCACCTGGAATCGAAAATGAACACGTCTTAATAGTCCACTTGTCTGCATGCCAGTGCCGCATGGAACAACCGCGCGGCGTTCGGCAGACTTGGCAGAAAAACACACTGCAGCACATCCTGTAATCAGATGTATGAAAGAGTAAAATTCAGAGCTGCCTCCTCACATGGCGTGATCCTATAGAAATGTACTCACCACTTGTCGAAGGGTTTGGGTTTACAGATCTCTTCTCTCGTCCGGTTTCTTTGTGTTCCTGATAAGAATGAAAACAGTGTTCCACCTCGTCAACTTATTGGCGTTCTTCATTATACGCTGGGGAATATGCTAGGTCCAGCATCAGTTTAGGCCTACTCCACTAAAACGCAGCGAATTTTGGCGGAGTAATTGAAGCAGGCGATCACCCAAAGACGGCGCTGCTGACGCCTGCGCAATCAAAAGCCACCAGTTGAGTCGACCCCGCCGTAAGACATACTTTATCCTCGCCTCCAAGAGGTCAGTCCACAGTACTCATGACTAGGCCTTTGTTCCATTGACCATAATTGGCGCCGGTGGTTCGTTCTTTGTTCGACCAATCAGAACGAGGAGGTTCGTTGGAATATATTGTACTCACAATTACCTGGCAATGCCTAGACTTGCCTAGAAGGTGCCACTTTCTGGACATTAATGACTGACCACTTAGAGGCGAGGATAAAGTATGTTCATCGGCTGAATCATGTCGAGCATGCCGCGACGCACGGGTCGCAGTGATCATCGTCGGTGGTCCTGAAAGCGGATCTTTAACTGGCAAGCTACATGTACTTTGCGCCAATTCTAGCACGCACTAGTGACGCCTATTGGTCATCTTCTGAGAATCGCGTGAAGCGAAGCATTTGCGGCGCGCAGGTAGTACGTGAAGCGGTTCGAAACATCTGCTGTGGTAGAGTAGCAGGAGAGATGTCATGTGCTTCTGAACCTCCTAATAATGTCCCACGACATATAATGTCCGACATATAGAGGGTGTTCGCGAATCTCAACTCCTCTTTCCAGGGAATGAGAGACTACCCGAAGTTTGTCAATCTAAAGAAATCGAAAAAACGGAAACCGTAACCTACCGTTACACGAAACTCCGTAATCTGGTGAAGGGTTAACACTCCGAGCCACACGAAGATCGTCAAGACCAATATTAGGTTCTTAATGGTTCGCTCTCTCTCTTCGATGCCATTGCGGATGGATAAGGTATAAAGACGTCGTTGCCCACTCAACTAAATACATCAGTCTCTCAAGAAGTCTCTTCTCTTCAGGCCCACTCTTTGTATTGTCAACCAACTGAAACAGTTTCTTATATCTCGCTGCATCAACTGGCGACATAAACATCCTGATAGAGATATATTCCAGACATCCTGGTGATAAGAAACACTAATTCTGAGTAAATGGCCCAGTTGTGGGTACTTCCGTTGATTCCAAATATCATCTTCTTTGTTATTATGACCCGACACTTGGCCTTTACGTCACAAATTCTCACCCAGCAAACAGCCATAACGGATACGGTTCAGACGAGAGTTTTTTTTCAAGAAATATGAATTTCGAGTGGACACATGTTGTGCGTCTTCTTCGTGTACAGTGTATTGATGAACCTGTAGCGGAATCAACCAACAACGAAATGCCTGCCCTCAAAGTCCTGTACCCACTGTCGCGTTTTCAGGCCGCCATTTCGCGCTGGCCTGTCTTTTTCACAGGCAAAAGGCAATAACAGAAGATTTCTATCATTGAAAAAGTAGCATCAAATTTCTATGGCCTGTGATCGCCGCGTTTTGTCGCTCTTCGTCACAAAGTCAGTGGGTACAGGCCTTTAATACTACATGACGCGTAGAATGCATGTCCCATGAGCTTTGTCTTTGCATTCAGCTGAACCCTCCTCCGTATGGAAGTTGGCGAAGAGTCTTTAAGTGTAGCTGTACCAATCGCAAACCTGGTGGTCAAATAAAAAGTACATGTATAAACAACCAGAAAGACGCAAGAAAGCACCGTGAAGAAAGGTGCTAGTGCTCCCCCTCGCTTGACATTCCTTTGATTTTTTTGGTTCAGGACATTGCAGCAAAATCATTGTCAGTTCCAGCAATGCTGGCGAGTGAATTCAAACCTGAAGGTGCAAATAAGGTACATGTAGGCCTACAGGTAGTCGCTCACGTTGTTTCTTTAGACCTTTTATTTGTTCTTGTAAGCAGCCTACATGTACTTTCAAATCGAAACTCGGATGGTTTAGCTATGCAATTTTTTTCTTGGTTGAGGCCAGCATTGTCCTCTTTTGTCCATTGAGTACTAGGAAGAAACGCATTAAAACATATGCGAAAAGCAATTTATTTAAAATTCACTTTTTTTTTACATATGTACAGCCAATGTCATGTGATGTCCGTTTTGTAGGAATTTTATCATTGTAATCAAAAATCTTCCTTTTGCAGCTAAAAAAATTAGCAGCCGGGCTTTTTAAAACACAATAACTAAAAGCGATTGCCGCATTCTACAAGTTTCCTAAAGATTTGAACATTGGATCCGTCAGTGTACGACAGCGCTGTCACCTCCAAGGTGGCAAATGGCATATAAGTTAGCAAAATGGTTTTACTTCAGATTTGCACGGCGAGGTACAATGTAAGCGCACTACAACTAGCTTTTTATGAGTATCGCCCTATCGGCCATCGTCTCTCTCTTTGTTGACAGAACGTTGATGTTCCTAGCTGTTCACAGCCACCTCTAAGGTGGCAATGTCTCTCTTTTTCTTGGCTGTACGTTGATGTTCTTAGCTGGGATCTATTTGGTGCAAACAACACACGTCAGTTCAGCACCATGAACGTAAGGTTGACAAGGTAAGGATCCACACCGCCCTTCAACATGATACATAAGTGCTCCATTTTCATCCTTACGACCACCCTCTGTGCCACTGTCCGGCGAGTTATCCACACAGACAAAGTCATGCTGTGCCTTGTGGACATGTTTAGCCGTCATTAGGTAACCCCAATATTCCTTGTTCCAACCAGCTGGGCATTCCTTCGTTCCTGGGATCATCACCTGCCAAATATAAATAAGGAGTGTCAAAGAGAGTCTGTCACCGAAACCATTATCCGGGTAAAGCTAGGAGTTTTTCACCGAATTCATGTATCAGCAGTAGAAACCGTACAGAAAGATTTTGATAGTCTGTCGGTGTATTTACCTACCATAGTACTCCTAGAGTGACTCCTACAGACACTGCATTGCACGTCTGTTTCGGCAAGGTTATGCGGTTGGGAATTTCCTGTACCAAAGAGACTGTACCCGTGGACCTCGAATTCCGTACCATAGATTAGACCATAGTTGTTTTCTCCAGCCCTGATATTTGCATAGTTCGGGTTGTCTGTCAGACAGACGTAGTTGCTACCACCCCCTACGTGATTGTAATGTCCACCACCGGCAAAACCTTGATTAAGAAATATATGTTCATAATCAGAAGAAACATCCCTATCTAGGGAAGATCTTCACGTGTTCATTTAAAACACATTTCTAATTAGCAACAGTTAGAATAAAGTGGCGTAGCAGATACCTACTCCTACCCTTCCAGTAGTAAAAGGCCTAAGATTTCTCAGCTATCGTTAGTACATGTATAAGTGGGAGGATGGCTAATGGAAGTAAAAGCTATAATCTCAATAGTTACGATTAAAACATAGGGTGAGAGTAAACGCGTTATTAGAAATTGCCGTTTTGAATAGCTCAAACCAAGAAACTAGCGTTCCTACCTCTGTACACAAGCTCTGTGTCATGGGGACAATCCTTCCTGCCCCATCTGATGTAACTGGCGCCACCTGGAATCGAAAATGAACACGTCTTTAGTCCACTTGTCTACATGTCAGTATGGAACAACCGCGGGGGTTCGGCAGAGTTGGCAGAAAAACACATTGCCGCACATCCTGTAA
>NMRB01002274.1:20131-37391 GCA_002633025.1 Notospermus geniculatus
AGTATTATCCGATGATATGGCAAGTTTTTTTTACAATCATTCTATCCTTCACCCTCAGCTGTCAAAGAATTTTTCGCTCTGACCACTATTTTTCCACAAGTCCCGAGCCTAATCCACATGCATCTGTTGTTGCTGTTATATGTGTACAGTGTGTGTGCCAGGCGCACGTGCCATGACAAAAGCCCCAATCTGCCCTGGGCCAGACACAATTAGAGCTAACTAACCATGCATGCTGACAATAGAGGCTGAGCAATTTATTGGCGAGGTAGCTTGTCATACACAGTGCTAATTGAAACAGGGCTGGGTTTTCCCATGTCTAATGTGGGTGTCATCTTTACCTTTCCATGTTTTGTTGGATGCACAAGCCCAAGACAGTGTCATCTCTACCATTCCATGTTTATTATGATGTTGTTAACACTACAAGCTCAAGACATACACCCAGATAGTGTTAGACTTCCAATATTATGGTCGCCAGTAGTGGGATGTAGAACTTCAGGAGTTTTGCGAAGACACATCCATTTATGCAACAGATAAGCTTGCGAAAAGCATGATCTGATCATACTTCTACTTGGCAATCGAAATCAATTTTTCACACTTCAAATTGCTGTTTTTGTACGAGAAAGGTCAAACTGGCAGATGAGGACAACATCCATGACAAAGGGATCATGCAGAAGTGCTGTTTCCATGGAAATGGCTCATTCATCGCCCGGGAGAGAAGGAGAAGACGACCTTGAGATCTGGCGACAACAGGATGAGGCAGATGCACAAAATAATCGTTTCAATTAACCCTGATGTCAGGAGGGAAAGAACTGACAAGAAGACGAAAGAGATCAAAGCCCCTGAGTTATTTAGGCCGATGATGATGATGATGACAATACTGTAACTGCTGGCATTCCTGGTGGTGGATGAATCCTATCCCCTCCAACCATTCGTTTAGCCTTTATTTACAAGCAGAGTGAATAGCCACAATCCAACATCACTGACGAGATCATCAAGATCAAATGACTTGCCGATGAAACATTTTTATCCTCATAGCGACCAATCTATGGAAATCAATCAGCTATTTGACAAGCTATCATATGTGAAACTTAATCAAATTGACCAAAGACAGTGAAAAGGATTTACCACTTTCTACTTGGGCCTAATCAGTGAGGAATAATCACCAAGCACCTATCATAAAGCTGGAAACACACTGATCATCATCATCATCATGTCAGCGACAGTTGAAGGACAGGTGTCCTGTTGAGTTAACTTCAGCAATACAAGGCCAATTTTCATGAAAGCATTTGACAAAGAGGGGTCACTTTCCACATACTCATTGCGGGTCCTGGTTTGTCTGTCAGCAGTTAACCCAATAGAGCTGCCTATTTTTTTGCACTTTCCATCTGTAACTTTCACCGCCCTGAACTGCCTTGAAATGCCACTACATTAAGCTGAATAGAGAACAGTATAATGATTCCAGGCAGTTTATGGCGGTATCGGCGTCTGGAGAGATGGTGGATCGTGGCGCTGCCGGCAGTAATTGGTGATTTTGATTTCGACATTAGAGCTGATGGGGATTTTTGTCAAAAAGTGGGCGTGGTCTTCTACGCGGCTCACGGCAGGGCGGTTTAGGGCGGCATGGGCTCTATTGGGTTAATCTCATGTTGGAAGTTGGACTGCAACCAAAACGGCATTTTGCATTATCCCCCACCACCCTAACACTGTTCCTAACCCTAACAATAGCCCCAACACTGACCCTGTGGTGGGGGAGTATGCAGTTGAGCCGTGCAGGGGAAGTTGCTGACCTGCCTGTAAACACCAACATATGGCTTATGACATAGCCATCACATATAGCTCACCAACCGATACATTCATGAAGACTCACACTAAGGATTCCTCCTATGATCAGCCAGAGTAGTCAAGGTGCAGATTCAAGTCTACTCCCAAGGCTTATAATAATGTGGATGAAAGAATCAGATGATCGAGAAAATCAACTGCCAACAAACCTTACAATACTGTCGAGAGATTCCTCTTCCATGCATGTACACCTCTACTTGCTGCCTGTGCATGAATGTACACCTTGTACGCTCCCAGTTCAGAGTGTACCTCACTGCCAATGTAATCACTTACATAATCCCACTAGAGTACAGTGAGAGGTATTACAAGGTATAAAGTTCAGTGCCTTCACCTAATGCAACATGGAAAAGGGACTTATTCAACAAGCTTTGGCATCTGGCATTATTATATAGCCAATGTAAAAGAATTTAAAGTTGGGATTATTTCCAAATGGATTTGGTAACTTTACAGTTTTGTCATTACAATAACATACCACAAACCACATACCATTTCTTTTAGTTGACCAACTGCTTTTTTAAAAGAACTGATCAGAGAGGAATACAATGAGAACCCATAGAATTTACTGTAGCAGTATCTAAGGGAAGTCTATCATTGTTTATCACTGCTTTTCACTGCAGGGCTATCTTGCACTTTTTTGCCATCAATGCAAGGCTATTCTTTCACTGCAGGGTTGCTTGCAGGGCTAACGGAGAATTTCACCTGACTCTCCCGATGTTGATGCAGCTGAATCAAGTTCTCTTCGCCTGAGAGCAATAACCTACTGACATCAAGACAGCCGCCACTACTGGAAGGCAGGCCTCTGGGCACTCATTTTATATCATTTTCAAAAACATCAATATGTCAGGTCATCCAATATTTCACACAGGCATGACAGGATATCTCAATAAGGAATTTTAAGTGTGATAGCAAGAGGTCAGCAGGAATTAGGCCAGTCGGATACCACATGGAGATATGCAGGAAAAAAATAAGATTTAAATCTGACAGTGAAATGTTTTTGAAAGCTTTGAATAGGAGACAAATATCTGGGACAGAGAAATCAAACCATACATACTGCATTACATAGACCATGACATGCATGATGTGTCAAGGTTGCTGCAGGCCAAATTAGACACTGATGCATCATTCATGGCCAAACAGTCCTGTATATGACATGAATCAGACACGAAGGGGTTAAAGCAATTAATTTGATACTGTTTCCCATCAAATATATTGGGCTATAAACAATAATGCCATAGCCCTTAATTACCACAACTTAAGACATTCTAGGTTCCAATGATTGAGTTCAGGCGAAGATGAACCATGTTCATCTTTGATCACATAACTTACAAGTACCCTATACAGTACATCAGTGATAGCCCACATCCATGATAAATTAGACTTAGGAAAGTCATATGGGCATCATAAACTGAAGCCTCAGTCGAAATGTACAATATAAATGTTGTAGGATAGGAGAGACATAAATGTTCATTTCATTTTATTAACTTGATCATAAAAACCTCTCCAAACTGTGACAATCTTTCACTGGTAGTATACACAGTAATACAACTCAATAATAATTAGAAATACATGTATTTGTGTACATGTATTTTGAGTTTTCCTGTATTTCTTGTCACAAACAGAAGTGTGACAAATCCATGCAGGAGACAACAATGACTGAAAAGACCCCCTACATACATTCATACAGGGGTGTCCTGATCCAACATATATGTCCAACCACATCATGAGAATTGAGGTACGATATAGCCTACCACATGTATTCGCAAGGAAAATACCTTTCAGACATATCAAGTAAAATATCTGAAAGATATTCTGCTTTGTTGTTAAACGCTCAGTGGGTGATTAAAGGAAGACCCAGGCCCCTAAAATAGACCACCGTATACCATCAAAGGGAACGACAATACTAGGACATTCTCCAATCTGCTCAAAGAACGTCTTACCACATGACCTCAGTGGCTCAGAAGGATCAGAACCATGATGCAATCTGACTTTGCATACGGGGACGAGGGGGGGGGGGGCATTATGAACCAAATCGCTCCAGGATGGCTAATGTCATGATCTGCAGGTTCAAGCTCACAGTGTTTCATACAGGGGGGGACGGGGGGATTTATCCCCCCCATGATTGAGGCAAGGGGGGATATCCCCCTTGAGTTTGCAGACTAACCTTTTTCAAATATCACTTTTTTCACTTCAGTAGTGTTTTTCTTTAGTTTGTTACATTTCAAATGCAATTTCCATGCAGAAGGAAGACTAATTTTGCATTTTGGAGTGTAAAAAATGACTCTGGAGGCCATTTTTAACAAAAACAAACAAAAATATCCCCCCCCCACCCCACCTTGAATATCCTGGCGGAAACCCTGGCTCAATGGCCTCGGTTACCACCCGAAGTTACGGGAGATCTGGATTCCTAATACATGTAGTGTCATATCGGTAACAGGACAGACAACACATGATTCTGTTCAAAGTTAGGATGGTAGGCCTATTTCTCTGTCTATATGGTTACATCATTTTTATCCTCAAAGCTTATTTGACCATGGAACATCCAACAATTGGCCTGATGTTCAATGCCCAACATGGGATCTGTTGCTGATATCCCGTCACCAATCCTAGCCCAGAGAAAACATCCCAGACACTGGGAAATTTACTTTCATTTTGCTGACCTTTTACGCAGACATTTTTTTCAGACAGCAAAATATGGAACAGAACCCAATAGCCTGAACATCAAAGCAATCCACAGTCTAGGCTACAATGCTAGTATCAGGGTCATATATAGCCATGCCCTTTTACCTTTAGCATATCTATACGACTTTTCACTCAGGGAGTATTGCATAAAGAAACCATGGCAACACAAGCATATCTGAAATCATTAGGTACTAAATGGTGTTCCTTCCTGTAGTTCACTCTTTTTGTACCAAACCTTATTTGAATATGAAAGATGTACTTCATTTGGTCATATCTCTCTTATCACCCTACCACCAGATGGTACAATCAATACACCTGTCTCTAGTATTACTATCAGTGCAATCAATGATTTTACTCAGACAATGGGAATTGACAGCATCTGGCATCTGAGGTAAAAAAGAAATTCCTAACAAGATGGACCCGCATGCTGCTGGAGCATGCCGTCATTTCTCTTTATTTCCCAGTTGGTATAAAATAAAAAAACGCACATTGCCGGTTGACATGCAGGCAATGGTATTTGCAATAGGCCTACATCTGACTTCAGTATTGGAGACACTAACCCAAACATAACCCTGCACTTTATGCCGACCTTACATTTCGCCCATCTCTGCATCACTCACACACAACACCAACAGTGAAGGATGCTGCCACAGCTGCCATGTAGGCCTATCGCACAAGACCAAGAGTGAAGGATGCCACTACCCCTGCTGGGTATGAGCCTTACAATACCAATTTCACATCTCGCACAATTGCAGCGCCCCTAGTAGTATTTTGAACAGTCACTTCCGTTTTCAGCCTCACTACCAGGAGTTCGGGCAAAAATTTCCTGGATCGAGGTTGAAGTACGCGCATTGGTTCCCAATAATGCTGCAGCCAGGAGATGGATCCCTGGTGGCGGTATCAGCAACACGTATTTTTCAACCTCGATCTAGGAAATATTTGCCGTTCTCCTGATAGTGAGGTCGAAAAGAGAAGTGGCCATTCAAAATACAACTAGTGGCGCTGTGATCGTGCGAGATGTGAAATCGGTGTGTTGCATTCATTGCTCATCATGATAGAGCTTATATCCTGGACTCTGTTGCAAGTTGGCCTTACCCACGGGTGAATCCATCACTCATGGGATGCTGGTGAATAAACAGGTTACTTTCTCGAAGACTATAACAAGTGCAGGAAACTACAGTGATGCAGCGAATAGAGATTTGAACCCTACCCCCGATCAGCTGCTCACATCGACATCGACACATGCCTCAATTTTGTCAAAGATGAAAGGAACAGATCTGCTGCACCCTAAACTCCCTACGCAGTTGTGTTAACCGCGCCCCCTTCGGTTTACTCGCGAGTAAACCGAAGGGGGCACGACTCACAACTACGTAGGGAGTTTAGCTGCACCCCTACTCAAATAAGACACCAAACTAGGAGTCTACATTAAATGAAGTAAGTTGTTCATAATACAGCTGACCATTGTGATTAAATCGGCAAAAGGACCAAGCGAGATTCTAGCCTGCCATTAATCAACAGGCCCAGTTATTGATCCATCCCTGCCTACAACCACGCACAGACATAACCTGCTGATAGTGCAAGCACACACAACATCAGGCATGATGACCAGCAAGCTTCACTACAGAAAATCACACAGAGTGATCAACAAGGACAAACTCTATGAATAAGTCATTGCAAAATCTGTGAAAAACACCTCCAGAGCAGAAAGAACCTACCGTGGTATTATCCAACAATGAGCACCGAAGAGCCACAACCCTCCCCGAGCACTTCCTCACTTCAGCTCAACTACACTCCCACCACACTGGCCTTCACAGAGGTCAGAGGTTGTGGAAATTATTAAGGTCAGGAGGCCAGTGTTGTCATTTGATATCTGGTCAGTCAGAGAGCCTGAAGCCACTATCAGGCATCTATATGTTGTGCCACTGTCAAGAGTACTAGGAGGTAATCAGATAAAATCTCAGCAGGGAACCTACAAGCTATTTGCCATGTGAATGAGACAGACAGAGTGCCATCTTTCCTTATCTTGTCTCAATGCCGGGCCTGGATAATGAAAGTGCTTGACTATGCATGCTGTGGCCTTGCATGAATTGTTCTTTGAGGGATACTGGGAAAATCAATGACTTGTGGTGTGTCCTTGTGCACGAACTTTCGGCCACGTGTAATACCAAGAAAAAAAGTGAGCTTTTTTTAGCACTCTTTACTGCAATGCAGTGTCAAGGGCGCTTCACATTTTTTCCCCAGCTATAGGTCTACATGTCTAGGTTCTCCACTCCCTGGGGAGTATTACAGTCCCAGCAGCCGATTTCAGCGCTCTTGGACTAACATTCACATACATGTAGACTGTCACTACCAAGCAAGTGAGGTAAAGTGACTTGCTCAAGGTCACAAGCGAGCATGTTTTTTCTTGGTCGGGGCTGGGAATCGAACCCGGGACTCTCTGACCTGGAGTTCGTCTTGCTAACCACTACACCAAGCTGCTCACACTGCTCACGCTGAAAAAAACTGTTTCATGGAAAAAATTCACAAGGCTCCCTTCTTTTTGGTCACAGATGCTCTCGTGCCGAGAAAATTATGCTTAGCTGGAGAACTGGTGATAATTTCTTGAAGGAATACTACAGCCACCAGAAAAGCTCCATCACATGAAGAATGGGCATGGACAAAGAACTGAACAAGCATCCGCAGAGGTGACAGATAGGCCTACCCACTGATTCGACCAGTATGCGAGAAAACCACATGATCAACTCTTTCATCCAGCTATGGAAATCGCAGACAGGCTACTTCCACAAAGCCACAATCCACCCTCTCAGGGGTGAAAAACTTAGTTGACCGACGCCAGTGATAGGACAATTTCACATTTTTGCCATCATAAACCTACCAAGATGAGGCAATCTATATTTCAATAAAGAACAGCAAATGCACTCAGGGGGAAAAAATCATCAGGGGATCACCTCTGACAGTATAATAGATCTAGCTGTCACTGTTTATTACGAATCAAGCAAATGATTTCGGCTGAAGGATATGTACCCAACAGCCAATGCACACAGGAAAGCACTGAAGCAAGGCTGTCATCAGTTAGCCTCATCTGCTATCATCCAATGTAATTCATAATAATTCTCATGTAGTTGTCATGCAATCGTCAATTACGCAGCAATTGGACCCATGTAATTTTGATGGCTGTACATCGATGGTGCATAACGAAGAGAAATGAGGGGAAGCGTGTTTTAACCCCTTTCAAGCAACTCAAGGCACAGAACGTCATATACCGGTAGGAATGGGACTGAACACAGCAATTAGCATTTTTGACGGCCTAATTTGTTTGGACATAACCAACCAAACCACCATGCAGCCACTGCTGTATCATTTTAAAGATAATGTATCACGACTTCATTGTTTACATTCAACGTTTGTAAACATGGATGTTTACATTATGTTATTTTGGACTTTTGGGACATGCCAACCCACCAAAATGAGTACTTTTGGAATCAACAGAATTTCTAGACAGGCGACAAATTACTCGTAAAGCATGGCACACACGAGCGACTAAAATGGGGGCGACTACCGATGCGACTACTAGGTCGCATGCGATAATTACCTTTGAGGTCGATCAGTGATGTCATCGACGACATCACTGATCTTCCAATGAAGCATTTGTCACAACAGAGTCAAAAAACCTAAAAAAACTAAAAATATGTTCAGTCGCTCCTGTAGTCGCAAGGTTAGTCGCCTAGAAAATCGCTCAAAAAATCGCTCGTGTGCGCCATGCTTAAGACACAAAGAAAGCCTGGACATAAACAAACAAAATGTAAATAAACAATGAATTTCGTGGCCCACGAAAATACCCGTGATACATTATCTTTAAAATGGATGTCTGACTGACAGTAGATGGCAACAAAAAATCATGGTCATCAGGCCTATTCATGCACAGCAGTAAAACATGATATGACCAATATCGCAAATATTGACAGAACAGTATCACATCAGTTGTCGGGGTCAGATAAATCAGGGAAATTAGGCCATCATTGAGGAATGTGATCAGCATGTAGGCCTAAGTCATGCAGAAAATCATGTTAACCACAAGAATTCGACATCCTCATAGGCCTCCATGTATTTTCTACTGTCACCAGTAGTTCACATGAAAATTTTCTTCAGCTGAATGGACACACTTCAGCAAAGGTGATACCAGTTTGGAACAGATACCCATGGTGAGAGAAGAGAAGCAGATCAACCACTGACAGTCACTTTGTACTAGTGTACTTGCAAGAGTCTCACATCTTGACTATACCAAGGGTTGTGACATCGCTCCGCCCTCCGACTACGGCTTCGCAGTAGTGGCGTAGTCTTCTGACATAGCCAATACACGTAGCGTTCCAGGATGGAGTCTCAGGATAACGCACATAGCAAGTACTGCCATCTGTTGATGTGCATTGGTACCCGGTACATAACATCAGCCCGACCAATGCCATCTCCCTGGTCACTGCATGTTCTGTGCAGACCCTTATAATACATAGCATATTTCAAGGGGGGAACAGTTCAACCTTCCAAAAGAACATATCAAAGTTGCCCCCTTGAAAAAGGGGGTACCTCACAAGAATGTCTTCATAATCACAAAGGGCTAACTGGAATTTGCGAAAACTGTAGTGGCGCAATGAGAAACCCTACATTGTATATTTCAGTATGTACATTGTTGTAGCAACAGTCTGATATTTGAGTGAGTAATCCAAGTTGAAATGCCCTGTGAATGATTACAGAATCCTATCCAATTTTCATCATCATCATCATCATACATCATCAGGTGCATACTTTTAGAATGATTCACTGGTCTAGACCAATCTTGAAATGGGAGCGCATACAACCTCAGGTACATCTTTCATTGTTTCATTCTCTTGTATCTTACAGAGTACCTCAATTTTCACATCCAGTTGGTGGCAACGTCTGATGTGCAACATGATGTAAGAGGACCTCTTGTGCTAAAGAGAGTCACCCTGTTTTCTGTTTCACAAGGCATGGGTGATCCGCCATGATGTCATGATAAATTCCCGCCATAAACTAGACAGCCGCTAATCACAGAGAACATACCACAGGCCCACAACAGAAATGGACTCGAAGGTTCCACCATGGATCAAGAACACACCATACAATAGATTTACATTTATGATAGAGAACATACTATAAAACAGAGTGTAAACACACGGCATTGCTATCCTGTGGTTCCATGTTCATGACCACTATTTCTCTGCATACTGCATAGGAACATCCAAGGCTACATGGATGAAGCTACAAAATCGCTCACAGTAAAAACACAGAACTGTGCAAAGTCAATACAAGAAGAACCATTCAGAGTCTAATTAAATGTTCTAAATCAGAGTCAGGCTAATTAGTTCTCTTATCATAATATTTATCCCTGTTATACATCAGGAGGATAAGATGAAGGCAAACGTTTGTCAAAAACACACAGGCAAACACTCACAGACATCTGGCAAATCTACTCAAATTGCAGGAACTTCAGTACCCTCCTAAAGCGGGTGATCCACTGTTGCGATTTTGGCTTGAGACGGGGTTGCGTTCCCTTGCGATTACTTTATATGGCAATCGGAAGTCCTTATAAGGTAATCGCAAGGGAACGCAACCCAGTCTCAAGCCAAAAGCGCAACAGTGGATCACCTGCTTAAAGAGTTGACAGTTATGTCAATCAATCGTCATGAAATTCTGGGTGCACGGATGCAGGGACCTGTGTTTGCTTTCTGAATCATAGAAATATTTTCAAGCCAAGAACAGTTCAGCACTGGCTTTCACACATCATCAAAGTCCAATTTCCATAATAAATTTATATTCGATTCTGCCCTGGTGGGTCTAACGATAAAAGATATGGAAATTTTGGGGTAAAGTTCTCACCAGAAGTAACAAAAGTTTCTTCGATACATGTCAAGAGTTAGGAAAAATTATATCTCCAAAATATTCAAGTCCTTATTTCAATTCCAAGTTGAGGGAAGTAATGAAAGGTGCAGGTTAGGGAAGAATTTCTACCAAGACACTTTATTCATGGGTTGTTGGAGCTTCAAAACATCAAAACACTTTTTATAATACTCCTCCATCAAGCTAATTAAAAAGTTGTATAGGCCTATGTAAAGAAATAGGTCCTAATTAATAATGGGGTGTTCTTAACTAAACACTTTCCTTGATCAAAAGTGTTATCTCTTTATGCAATATCCAGGTTTTATGGGACATTTTATATTACAGTTCTTAAGGTGAGAGAGCTTCTTTAAGACCAGTGCTGCCTCCTATACCTGATATCATAAAGGAATCAACCATAAAGGTTCAACTGACAAATTTAGCATTTTATAAATGTGGACAATATCCCTTTAAACCTCAACAGATTTGCATTCTGACGTTTCCATGTGATAGGCAAGACCCTTCTGCACATTCACTGCAAATTTTGTTGAATTCCGACTAGTTGATCTTATGATACAAAAGGTCTGAATTAATGAGAACCCCACGAACGATGTGTGTTCAGGGTCATCGGTGTACATTTGAATAGGCTGACGTACATTTGTACATGGAACACTAATTGTGCTGAAAATAGCTCAGTTATCGTCAGAAATGGAATTCAAAGCATCATGTTGGCAGGTTCATGTACCTCTTCACCACAAAAAAAGTTGAAGCTCGTGCCTATTACGTAAAGCCAAAATTCAGGCAGTGAGAGACATCTGGTGGCAACACAGGAAGTGTATCCCTCAGTAAGCTCATCGTTCGCAGTTAAACCTTTATGGTTGATTCCTTTATGCTGATATTCAAAACTATCATCATCACAAGTGTGCTCTAATCAACCAGAGCTTCAGCTTCGTGCTTGATTGCACCGGATACCACACCATGAAATGGTTATCAAAGCTAACTGAATGACTGACTGACTGGTGGTCGTATCATATCCAGCTGAGCTCCTCTGCAAATTTATTCGCAGAGAACCGCACTGACGAATGATGCAAGCATGACAAACCAAGAGGGCCCAAGATAAACTCCAATAGACTCTATCACTCCAAAAGAGCGCAGTACCTGACACAGGGTTCAAAGTTCATGACCATTTGGTCTAAAATGCGACCTGGATTTTGCTCTGTGCGACCAAAAAAATTGATGTTTTAATGCATTTTGCATTGTGTGCGACTTGATTTTTGGGCCTGTTCGACCAAAATCTGCTTTTTCAGAAAATGAACTTTGATCCCTGCCTGACGATAGCTAGCTAGGCCTACAACGTCATGACGTCCTGTACCCCATTCTGAACGCCGTGACGTGACTCGAAAAAAATCCACTTGTTTCAGCGATCATGACGTCGTCTCACGTCAAGGTGTCATGGAATGTACATGTAGTACGGGACGTCGGGACGCTGTAGCTACATCTGCATCTTTTGGAGTGATATCATCTATTATTGCATTCAGCCCACTCCACATTGTCTAACCATAAGGATTAAAAGCGATTGTAGATTACTGCTTCATCTTTTTCTTGCATGATGGCATTGACTCGCCACTGACTCGTGCATAAATCATGACATTATTGCCAGATAGTAAGCCATTAAGATAGTCAATCATCCAGGGGCATGCTATCTATAAGGACGTTCTAGTCGTGATGATACTAACTTCTCTTGGGACGTTCAATTACTGCTGGAAAATTCTCTCACATACTCTAGTAGCTGGTCACGCTATAAGGCATGTGCGTGTCATTTCACTATATCGATATGTAGAGTTAATAGCTTGTGTGTACAGCTCTGCACAAAATGTACATAGATTGTAGTAATAGCTACGATGAGATGGGAATTCACAAGGCCCTGTCTTCATGGATTAGTACTGTTAACAAACAGTACCCTATCACATGTCCATTTTCCCTCAAAGACCAACCACTGACCTATGTTCCCGGCCAGCACTCAACTGCCAAAAAACTACAGTTTTTTAGGAAGAATCACTTGAGACAAGATTAAAATATCGTTATCTGATTGCCACAGACACCCTGAACAAGAATTCTTATACCGTTTCCTCAGTGATCGTTCATTCACGGGAATAGCAATTTACAAGCAGGAATTTTGGTATTTTTGGAATTTGGAATTTTGGTATTTTGGAATTTTTGGTATTTCACAAAGTCTTTGAATCATCTGGCCTAATCATATGCAAGGCGGGGTCTAGGAAAACCCGTCCAATGTCGCATTTGAGGAAAGTGTTAATGGTCTTGGTGAACCCACCCATTTCAATAGCAGAAATGTACTACGTAACAGGTAAATGCACAGGCAATCTGACAGCCCTTGTTGATCATTCAGCGACATCTGCCGGGTTTTCCTAGACCGCCACACATATCAGAAGAAACAAAGTTCTACGGCCCTATTGATGAGTCTATACAGCATGATCTATCAATCCCCGGCATTTTTCAGCCGCAAATCTGGAATTTATTTTAAAGCTTTTTCCATCGTCCTACATGCAAAGCAAGTTTTACTCATATGAAATAAAAGTTGCCTATTCCAACTTCTGGAGATTAGACTGGGCATGAAGCATTAGGGGAATTATGGTACAGATTCAGATGAGCCAGCATTGACATGTTGTTGAATGAACAGAGAAATGGAACTGTTTCTGGTTGTTTTCAAGGGTGAAAATGATAACATTGTATTGAAATTTCACACAAGTTCTTCAGTCAGCATCTAAGAGCTGGGCTATATCAGAAGGTTGAATTCAGTGAAAAAGCTCATAAGTCATTGATTGGAACGTTGAGATTTTCGAGTGTTGCAATGCTGGCTTCATCTGAAGCAATTTATGAGAAGGATAAGAGCTGCATATTGACAAACAGCAAGGGATCCCAGAGAGAAAATGATATGTTTTACCTCCGTGGATGCTGACGGTATGCTTTCAAGGCCTGAATGCAGGTGGATCGCAGCGACTGGCGGTTCGAACGACCCATTTACCATCATCGTTGCCTGGGCGCCCGGAGCCACTGTCTGTACCCCAGGGTCGGCGGAGTACTTGTATGGACTTGAGCTCTCAAGGCCAGGCTGCATTGTGGCAGATACCATGGGCCGTTCGAACGAGCCGTCCACTGTCGCTTGTCCTTGGGGTGCCATAGTGTCGACATGTTGGTCAGCCTTGCCAAAATGGAATCGTGTCTCTTCGTAGCCAACAGAGGGCACGCTGGTGTTGAATTCATCTAAGGTGTGTGTCTGATGTACACAACAAAGCCAGAAGGAAACTATAACTAAACATACAACACTGAACAGGAGCCCAATGGGCCATGCTCTGAAGAGATAGGTCGGAGATTCCACCAGGTGCGTTATCAAACAATCCATCAGTACATTTTCCATTTTTTTTCAAAAAAAATCAGTGAACCTTAAATTAATACGGCACACTTTGTCAAATCGATCTGCCGAATGTCACTGCTAACTTTTGCTCCGATCTGTGAGCTGCTTATGAAGGACACCTCAAGCACAATGATTTCTTGAGTGCTGAATCCACAAAGCACCACGAAGTGAGTTGCGTACCAAGTGTGACACTGAAAGCCTTCTAGACAATTGGGGCACTTTGAAATACAAAGGGAAACCAGACTATATGCTAAAGGAAGCCTTCCCTGACACTTGGGGAAGAGGTCTGGCTCGGATTCAAATCATATCTGCAGTGGTGGCAGGCACAAATATCGTCACTGCACAACCCTAGAAGTTGTATTATCAGTGCATAAGCAGCGAGGCCACAATCTTGTTTTTGAAATCGATCTTGGTTTTTTAAATGGATAGTTGAAATGTAATCAACAGCAAGGTGGAATCTCCAGGAACAAATTAAGGGTGCACAATCAATGGAATGAGAAGAAATCGAAAATAGAAAGTAGAGAAATCGATAGAGATTGTTGTCTGTAGAAATCGGCTGGTCACAATGACAGAGTTGAAGAAATTTTCACTCAAGTGGCAGCCATTTCACCCTAACTTGCCAAAATCACCTGTGCCTGGTCACATGATTGAAATACACATCAAGTAGCCAACAGGTGAAATCTGGAAAGTTATGGTCTTAGGAGAATTTCGAGTGGAAAGTTGAGAGGTGACAGAGAATAGAAAGTTCAAGAAGTATTCAAAATGCAACAAGTTTGTACGAGAAATGAGCACGCACAGTTAAAATTCAAGAAGTTGAAAAGTTTTGAAGCATTTTTGCATTGGAACTTAATTTGTTTGTGCAACCTAGATAATCGAAGCACTGGTGTCCCAAATTCATATGGTCACATAATGTGTTATGTCAACTGAAATTTTTCACAAAAGTTAAAAGTAAATAGCCTGAAACTAGTTCCGCATATTTATATTTCCCACATTAGATTGATGAGGCATACTGCCTTCCTCTTTCCGATGCATTTTGTTCCAATATAAATTTTTAATCAGCGTTCTCCTGGCTCAAGGCCCTAATGCATTGTTCATTTCAGAAATGTGTACCAGTACTCTTCAGAGACCCTGCCAACAGGCCAGTTGTCTGCCCTACTGACAACAAGGGTACGGCTGTGTACTGGAACATAGTAGATTGCGGAAGTTGAAATTTGTTTATTTCAAGCGTAATTAGTGGCACTGAGCACATCAACAACCACAGATCTTTATCAAGATGAACCAGGTGTATGGGCGGTTATAACCGCAACCTGCAAAGACGTTACAAAATAAGGACGTGTAGTATAGTCATATTCTCTAGTCGTTGTGGTGATCTCTAGTCGTAGCTAAGAAAGACGTAAGGTGGGGCTGCAGTCCTCTACACAATCTCGAATCGTAGCTAAGAAAGACGTAAAGTTGGCGCTGTATCATTCTCAACACTTCGGGGGCCGTATGCATAAAAGTGGAATATTCCAGGTGTAACCTAATGTTATAACGTTACGTTATACCTGGAATAGGCTTATTCCACCTTTATTCATACGACCCCGGATGTTTTCGTCATTCTTCATGTGGACGAGTGCAGTGCCACCTTAAGTCTTTCTTAGCTACGACTTGAGACCACCACAACCAATAGAGAATATGACTACAACAACGTCTTTGTTTTGCAGCGCCACCTTACGTCTTTCTTAGCTATGACTAGAGATCATCACAACGACTAGAGAACAGGACTACAACAACATCTTTATAAAGGTGGTTTTTATAAACTCCCTACGCAGTTGTGAGTTGAGCCGCCTTCGGTTTACTCGCTCTCCACAACTGCTTTACTTCGTGGAAGTCGCCGCGTTTGGTCAAAAGATGGCGTCAGTTTTACAGCCTATCAGCACGCTGCTTTCAGAACTCTTTGGCCCGTTGGCAACAGATGTTCTTGTGCTACCATGGCTACGAACCGCTCGGCCAATGAAAAAGTGTCTCAGGCCAGCTTGGTTACAGGTTGCTCGGTGCTCTCATTGGTCGACTCTCTCAGCGCCACCTGTTGACCTAACGCAGCGAATTTTACGAAGTTAAGCAGTTGTGGAGAGCAAGTAAACCGAAGGGGGTGCGATACACAACTGCGTAGGGAGTTTAACAGGTGGTTTGCTCTTTGTACCTTTGCTCTGAATGCTGGAAGTGATTCTGGTTATAGGTTGGCAGTTACTCATATCAACGGCTAATGCTATTAACTCAACACCATCCTTCCCAGGTTTCCCATACATGTAACTGCACCCCGTCCTGAAATGCTTGAAATCTATGCTAAAGAAACTACAGAAATGCTATACTTAGTAAAAGGAGTAAAACCCGATCCAATTCAAGTAACATATCATTCCATGAAAAGCTCTTCAAGTATTATGCACACACCGAATACATGACGACTGTGTGCTATCTGCTTCAAAAGCGTGACATTTTCTGAAAATTCTTTTTCAAAGAGGCTTACCCTGCCACGGTCGTGAGTTACAGATCTGAACACTTTGGCGTAATTAATTTACATCACACAGCCTCAGGAAGCTCTCCGCCATCAATCATACAGAGTTACTTAAAGAGAATGAAACCATTACAGCTGTGAACTTTTCACGAGCAAATGAAGCGACAGCAATCTTATGTTTTTTTTGCTGTAATTAGGAGACATGGTTTGATTAAAATTATACCGCTGTGATTCATCAAATATTGTATCATGAACAGGTTTTTTTCTCGTCTAGATATCACCAAAAATAGATATTTATTTTTGATATCACCCAACGGGTGCATGTTCACCCATAATTTGACCTGATATCAAGCATTTCCCCCACGGCTGGCCTGCAGGCCGAGGGTAAGATCTTATTCTGCATGTGTTCAAGTGTGGGACACCAGTGCTTCTTCAATTCAATGCTTAAATTTTTTACACTATATTAATATGAATAGAATGGGAAGGACCCGCAAAGTTGTGATTCTGCTCTGTAGAAAATGATATTTCATGTTGCAACATTAATTCGTATGGATTTTGTTCGAGAAATTGCCTCAAATATGTCCCTGAAGATACAGTCAAACATTTAAAACTCCTTTAGGTCACCCCATAGTGTTCCTCATCCAAGGCTATAATTTGGTAGTACAGCCCCCAATCAGCAAGGCTTTTTAATTGATGACAGTGAGGGTCAATCTTTAGGCCTTTCTTCAGTCCAGGAGGATGACTATTGTGCTGTGCATGTATTCCTAAAAAGACTAAAAGTACGAATTGAGCCTCTCAGGACATTTCAATTATCAATTCTCTGTTCATTTCAGTTAGCATACACTTTATGAATCCTTCCCTCAATAATTCCAATATTTATTTAAAAAGATAGTGCCAATGGCACTGTGCCCGCCTGGCGTATTAGC
>NMRB01002274.1:71860-89363 GCA_002633025.1 Notospermus geniculatus
AACTACATTCTCATGACAATCTGTGCAGTCCATGTCCATTTCAGTTCACTGTATGACCAAGCAGGACATCATGCAGCTGGATTTTAGGATTTTTGTCAGGGACTCGAGGACAAGTCATCTTTGTTCAAAGGAGAATGATGTACTAACTGTACCGCAGTTGGCACGGGCTAACCTGCTGACCATAGGTAAATAATTTTCTTTATGATCAAAACATTAACAGAACTCCCAACTTGCATTCCAAACTGCCTAAGCAACACAGGTTCGAGATACCCATAAAGCAGTGGGCAAAATACTAGACATCACAGGAGGTTAAAAGTACCAAACCTACAGCTGTATGAGCCAGTCAAGACCTGTCTGTACATCCCCATGCTCACCACACTTTTGACCACCTCACTATTTGTTAGTAATAGACTACTTACGCCAATCCGATCAGGCTGATTTAGTAAGTTGTAGTGGAACGGATATGATTAATCATTTCCTAACCTTCATTTTTGATATTCAGAGGCCAAAAAAAATTAAATTTTTGGGCTAAAAAATTTCAATCTTGGACTGACCATAATTTGTATAGCCGGTGGCTTTATTATGGGACATTCGTTTATCAACATACGTTACCAGTATCAAAAACAGATTATCTGTTTTTGCTTTGCTGATATTCACATGGCCTTGAATGTGTAACACGACATACTGATAAACGATTTGGGGGGGGTGCAACTGGTGTCATTTTCAAGCTCAGGTAATGACATACCTCATTTCCACCACTGCATTTCACGCCATGATCTGGGATGATTGGTGTGGTTTTCACTGGCATCGCAATAATTAACACGCCAAATATTTTGCTACCATGTGAAAACTGCACACCGCTCACCAGAAAACAGGGTGGAAATGGCTGTAGTGGAAATGGGCCATAGACTTCGCCCATAATGCATTTTCCATGCATGCTGAACGGTCTCGCATGACATCCACACCACAGAACTCGCTAAAGTGTGTTATCTATGCTCAACTGCATGCACTTTACTGGCACACTTCCATACTGCTACTCAACACTCAACTAGAAGCAACTATGTGTACAGGACCGACAACATGAACCATGGATAGAAATTCAAACATCAACATTTTCAAACAGATTTACATCTACCAGTTCGAGTAGCTTGCATGATTCCTATAGAGCTTGTGCAGGTGACGTCATTGCAGAAAAATCCACTATCTACGGTCAAATTCATGTCAAACTAGAGCAATGTCGATGGGAAGCCCATCGCATATGCTTCCCATCGCATATCTCCCCGCTTTCGACAGGAAGTAATGGTGACATGGTTATTTTTCCTGTGTCTTTCATATATTGACCCCTGGTGGGAAGAGGCCGAGTTTGATCGAAGTACATTGGGGGTTGGGAGTGTTGTGCACATTAGTGGATGGGTACATAATATATACCAAAGTTTCAAACTCCTCCATTGAACGGTGAAGGACGAGATATCACTTTTGGACGGCTCATGGTTTTTATCGAAGTTTGACCCCTGTGACCTTGAAACTAGGTCAAGGTCAAAACCCCTATGATATATTGTGAAGCTGTCACAGATAAACCTTCACACAACATTTCATCACTTTATCACAATTACTTTAGGAGTAATGACCATAAATGTGTTTTTCACATAATGCCCCCTGGTGGAAAGACAGGGAGTTGGACCGCAATCCAAGAGTGTTGTGCACAATAGTGGATGAGTACCTAACATATACCAAAGTTTCAAGCTCCTCCATTCAACGGTCCAGGAGGAGATATCACTTTCGTTCGGTTCCTGGTTTTTATTAAAGTTTGACCCCTGTGACCTTGAAAGTAGGTCAAGGTCAAAACCAGTACGATATAGTATGAAGCTGTCACAGATAAACATGCACACAAAATTTCGTCACTTTATCACAATTACTTTAGGAGTAATGACCATAAATGTGTTTTTCACATATCGCCCCCTGGTGGAAAGACAGGGAGTTGGATCGAAATTCCAAGAGTGTTGTGCACAATAGTGGATGAGTACCTAATACATACTAAAGTTTCAAGCTCCTCCGTTGAACGGTCTAGGAGGAGATATCACTTTCGGACGGACGGACAGCCGGACTGACGACGGAGGGTAAAACAATATCTCCCCGACTTTTTTCAAAAAGCGGGGAGATAATGACGTCGTCTACCCACGTGGTGCACTTTGTTGTCAACGCAAGTGGAATGTGTGCGACTTCAACCATGGTGTGATCTACACGGCACACCTTGTCGTCGACATCAGCATGGTGGACCGCCGGTCAAAAGTGACATCACAATGAGTCACTGCACAAGCTCTATAGAAGATGTTCCTCTCTGTCCATGATTTCCATCCAACTGGAGTCAGTGTGTATGTCTAGAACAATAGAAGGACGATCGCCATTCAGACTTACCCTGGCTCTGAAGTTTGGATCTGCAGACTTCTCGATCAATAGGGAACCGACGTTGACATTTCCGTAGTGGGCAGCTATGTGAAGTGGGGTAAATCCACTCTGAAAAAATACATAATTACAGTCAGTAAATTATTCAATTAGTTAAGATATGCCACAGCCGTTACTGCCTATATGAAAGGGCCATTCACCACTGGCGCTGTTATAAACTTTTGTAATTTTTTTTCCCCATCCTCCCCTTGTACTATATACCTCAATGTGAAATGTCCCAGTACCTGCAGATCTTTTTGGAACTTGAGTATGAATGATAAATGATTTCTTATTCTCAAAAACTGAAATTCCATCACCAAATCTGTAGCCAAAGCCGCCATGAGCTAAATCTGGAGCAGGCAGCCTAGAAAAGGAGTCACATAACTATAGCAGCAACTTCAAGCTAAATTCAAGCCCCTCAAAATTTCAGAGAAAAACGTGCAAAATCTTTGTCCGTGTCCAACTTTTTCGATGTTGGCCAGTCTACTATTATTCATTATTGGCATTTTGACAGCCAAAAACGACTACTCTCACAAGAAGTACCGGTGATTTTGTTTCCTCATTTGTGTGGCGGTCTACGAAAACCCGTCAGATGTCGCATTTGAGGAAAGTGTTAATGGCCTTGGTGAACCCGCACGTTTCAATAGCCGAAACGTACCACGTAACAGGTGAACAATAGCAGTTCAATGCACAGGCAATCTAACAACCCTTGTTGATCACTCAGCGACTTCCGACGGGTTATCCCAGACCGTCACACATTTAATAAACTTTCTCACGAAACCGTACTTACATCTGCAACATTTCTTTCCGCTCGGACATGTACAAAACTTCGACTTGTCGTAGAGACACGGCCAGGAGTTCTTTACACACCTGGCATATATTCCGCACTTCGGCCTACAGTCGGGAACTGGGAAGAAAAATCAGTGCATTGACATCCCATTTTAATAGATTCATAATTCACTCGTGATACATGTACATGTATATACGGGTACATGTATATGCTATTAAAGCTACGGAAATTACTGACACCGCTAGAAGCCATATAAATGAAGATCACGGTATAACAATAAAACAGCTGTCATAAAAGTACGGGTTTTCTCAACAGAGCAACATATCACTACGATTTCAAATCTAATACACCGGTATCGTCACAGCTGGGTCGACGATAAGAGGGTGGCATCAAGTAGGCCTACAAGACTACTGGTACTAAATACATAGCGGCATGAAAGTGACCAAAATACTGATATGAAACACGAAATAAGAAACACTACATACACTGTATGAAACACAAAATAAACAAGGTGCAGGGCTTTCATTAGGCCTGCGTATGTTGTCTATTATGCATGTAAACTACAGAAATGACGCAAATATAAATAACTCTGAAGTCTCAAAAACGCAGGTACATTCGATGATACGCTGATAGAGAAAGTGTGGAAATCCCATCTGTATGTGGAAGTCCCATCTGTATACTCAGTCTCCATTTACGCCAGTAGGACCCCGACTGAAGCAGGTATTAAGATATTGGAAGTCGCGCGCCGGCCAAATTTTCTTCAACACACCCAATCCTTGTTGGAGCAGCCGAATGGGGATTCCCATCGCCCATGGCAACCACACACTCCACTAGCAGCATAAGAAGGGAAGATTTGACCCCAGAAAAATATAACAAGAAGTCATGACCCCAAAAAAGAATTGGTGGAAGTCTAAAAGACCCCAGCATCTCCTCAAACTGACTTTGATAAAAAAATTGTGGAAGTCATGACCCATGTAGGGATAAAGTTAATGAAAGCCCTGAGGGTGTGTTTTTTTAATTCTTTTTTTTAATTCTTTTTTTTAATTCTTTTTTTCCCGAAAAAACAGGAGGGTCATGAAAACCCCTTGCAAGTCAGGCACTCTTTGAGTAAAATTTTGTGCAAGGTTGGCAATGAAAGAATACTAGTGTACCGTATTGAAGAGAAATTCAAAGTATCATTACCTCTGCAACAGACTCTGTGTGGTGGACATTGACACTGATGCCCTGTGTGCTCTACCAAGTGGGGTGGACAATGTTTTCGCTTCCAACAATGTGCTCGTCCACAAGTTCCTCTATGCTCACATAAAACTGAATAAAACAGAATAATGGGACGTTTCTTTATTTTCATATCAAAGCTTTGCTCAGTGTAGAAAGATTATTTGATGCCCTTGTTTTTCAAGCGTTATAATGCAATACAAACATAAGCCATGGCAATACATGTATTTCATAAAGTGACTTTAAGCTAATGGTGCCATTAACTCAATGCATTTTTTATTTGGATAAAGGTACCGGTACCATTAGTTTCAAGTCACTTTATGAAACAGAGCCTGATTCCGAGTGGATAGTGAGGGGTCAACAAGTGTTCAGGGGCCTGTTTCATAAAGTTACTTAAGCTAATGCTACCATAAACTTCAATGCATTTGGCTTTTGGTTAAAGGTACCATTAGCTTAAGTCACTTTATGAAACAGTCGCAGGTTGCTGAGATTGAGGCTAAAGCCTAGCGCACATTGACCTTGCGACTGGAAGCAACTGAACGCAAAAAAGTAGGCCCTATGACCTCATTCATATTAAAGCGGAGGGCGGTGCATAAGGATATAATGCACTGGTCTTAGAGAAATGAATGTAAAGTATGTTCATTTGTGGTTCAAACATTACATTACATAACAATAAATATAACAAAATGTACTAAGATAGTATCACTATGATACTAAAATGAAAAGCAAAATGAATCACATAAAGAGAACGAAAACATGAAACATGAAATGACATTGGACCCCACATGCAAGTTCCTATTGCTACCACCAGAAGCTGCTACATGTACCTCCGCTAAACAACCAATTTCAAATTTTAATCCAATACATCATCACTTTTAATCAGTATTCTCAAATTAGGGGTCTGTGGGTGCCAGAGTTTTACAAATGTATTTGGTGCTCGGCCCTCCATTCAGTTTTTTTTCTCAACCTTTTTCATAGCGCGTGAAGTCATGAAATATTTATCCATTTGTGACCTGTTCCAGGAAAACCATCCATTTGTCAAAAATTTTCATATCCTATGTTTTGATGGATTTGTGTAGAAGAGACAGAGAGCTTTATAATGACACTTAAATTTTCCTAATCGGACAATTAGTATGGAAATTCTAGTTTTTGGAAGGCCACGTGCCAATAAAACACCGTTTTTCGAAAAAACAAAGAAAATACGCTGTGAAGTCAAGAAATGACAATGTTTTGTGTCTCGCAACTGACCATAAAGTGAGATTTAACACTTTTATAATGATAATCTCTGGGTTTTGGTGCGAAGAAATGTGTTAGAAATAAGTTCACAAACTTTCTATCGAAAAAAAAATTTTTTTGAAAAAAATTTTTTTTTTTCAATTTTTTTTTACTTTTGACATTTATGCTAATTGGTACCTGGCGACTTTTGGATGGTTTTCCTGGAACAGGTCACATTTGTTCCCTGAAAGGTTTTCATCAAAACTGGCACTATGGCTTTTCAGAGCCAAAAGTTATGTTCATATGAAAGAGTGTTACTGGTTGACCTTTAACTGACCTTGACCTCCTCAATCAAGGTCAAAGCAGCGGCACTGTCATGATGCATTTGGGTGCTGCAGGTAGCGGCACCTCAGGCGCTTTCAGGTGCTACAGGTGCTTTGGGGTTCAACAGTTTTTTATTTTCTGTTTGCTCAGAAAAAAGCCACAAAATGTTGTACTGGCTTAAAATCTTTGAAACTGGTGATGAAACATATTTCTAACTAATCTAGTGGGAATTTGAAAACTAGATGTAGGGCTTGAAAACGTGGGTTAATTTTGGAGCTTTTCGTGAACTGACTATACGAAACTGTTTGTGGGGAATCCATATTCCTTCTGTCAGCAATTGCTTCTGAATCGAATACTGATCTGATTGACTGGGACCACACCCACAACAGACTAAATAGGAGGCTTGCATAAAAGTACTAAGGTCAAAGTTCTCACATGATATGATATGTGGATATTGCAACAAAACAGCACAGCAACAATCAAGTTTAAGGGGCGTGACGAACATTTTTTGTCCTTCATTACCAGTATTCGTGTGTTTAGCACTGGGCAACACTGCACTGGCTGAGGTCGTACCAAAGAAGTTTCTCATGTTCTCTACATATCATATTAAAATGTTCCAATATGGAAGTACATTGATAGTTGTGAATGGAAACAATATTTGATTCATACCATACCAAAATACATCTATTTTTGACCGTACTCAACTCGCATTACAATCATCTCTCTCAGAGAACTAAATGAGGGCAATGGATGACACACACGAACAAGCCATCTACAACATAGAACGCTCACAGACACAGGTAACAGCCACTAAGTACATAGCAGCCGATTTATGCAAGACATCATGACTAGGAAGATTCAGTTGCTTGATTTACGCAAGACATTATGACTAGGAAGATTCAGTTGCTCGATTTACGTAAGACATTATGACTAGGAAGATTCAGTTGCTCGATTAACGCAAGACATCATGACTAGAAGATTTAGTTGCTCCATTTACCCAAGACATCATGACTAGGAAGATTTAGTTGCTCCATTTGAAATGCAACAGGAGATCGATGTGAGATACAGTTGCTGACCAATGTGAGAAAGCAGCTGACCAATTTGAGATACAGCAGCGCTGCACGTACAGGAACCGAACAATGTGAGATACAACTTCTAACCAAAGTGAGATACAGCAGCTAACCAATGCAAGATAGCAACTGACTGATCCACTGGTATGAGCCAATGTGAAGTACATGTTGCTAAAATCTCTGGATTTCTGCATAGGGGGAACCATGCTACATCGAAGCCAAGAAGCGTAACTCAACTTGCAGCAAGCATTGTTCCAAATGCAACAGGAACTGCCTGCTTTGAAAAGAAAGTTAACACTAACTAGTAGTGAAAACCACCTTTTCAAGTAAAAGAGATGAATCGCAGACTTTAATACGAACCAACTGAAAGGTTTCCTATGCATTTTTTTTCACTCCCTTCATATACTGCAAGCATTTCCCTAACTGCAGATATATATGTGAGGCAGTCTAGGAAAACCCGTCGGATGTCGCATTTGAGGAAAGGGTTAATGGCCTTGGTGAACCCGCACATTTCAATACCGGTAGCTGAAATGTACTACGTAACAGGTAAACAGATCAATGCACAGGCAATTTGACAGCCCTTGTTGATCATTCAGCGACTTCCGACGGGTTTTCCTAGACCACCACACACATGCGCATCGCACATTCATTGGTATCTGTGGTCCTCTTGCCAAAGCCATCATTCACTAATAATCAAGCAGGAGAAAGACCCATGCCATTTTGTATTTCATTTTTCCGTCAGGGCCGACGCTATAGCATTATTGGCCCTGGTAAGTACGGAGGAGGCCATCACAAGCTACCCAAAAGCTACCCATGCCATGCGGAGACTGATAAAAATAATCTGGAAATTGACACTTCAAATTCTCTGGCTTGCTGAGAATACATTCTGATGACTGTCCAGCATGCTACTTCCCTAAATGTACAGCAAATGTACAGATTCGAATCAATTGGCTCTTCCACTTGTACTGTACAGATGGCTTTGGTAAAAGGGGTGTCACGCAACATACAGGATGGTGAGAAAAACAATGCTAGACAGGAAACAAATGCACTTCATGCAGACGTAGACGTTAGTGTGGGTGATCTATCGTTACTAGTACCTTGGTAGTGTCATTAACTAAGCTTCCACTCTGTAAAAGGCACAAAGATGAAACAATCATAACATGGGTCCTATAGCCACATGAGCGACCCAAGATTCACAGAATATCAGACTTGTTGGTCAGCTGACCTGAGCAGGTCAAGGTAATGACTCCTCATCGAGTCAGTTTTGAGAGAGAATACAGGATCTGGGGAAGGCCGTGGTTGCACATGAACCCTCCTCACTGAGTTCGAGGTAAGCCTCAGGAGTGACTCTGGAAAATGACTCCTCAAACAGAACATAGCATGCACTTTTAGGCCAAATTATGACTCCGGGGTAATTTATTGTTCGGTGAAGATACTACAGTACGTAGCACAACTGACGTACCGGTACCTTTATCCGCGTACCGTTGGCCTACATCAGGCGGAAGGTACACGACGGTACACACATGATGTTGCATGTGGTAGGCATGTGGAAGGCAGGTCAATTGTGCAGAGTACTGTACATATATTACACAATCAGTTGTGACTTCTTGGTAAGGGATTTGCATGACCAAATCAGGTCATGGGCCTACCTCCTTGATAAGGATAATACAACACCTTATAGGTCAATGGTATGACTCCTTCGTGAGGACATTTACCCATATTTAACAAGTTGGTCTTCCTTTTTAAAATACTTTGGAGCAGACATCACCACTGGACTTGCTTTAAAAGGTTTCACTAAGTCATTCGAGGCATCACCAAAGAAAGATGGTTCAACAGGTGGAGCTACAGGTCATAAACATGCAAAATTCACCAAAACCTTCTGAACTCCATGAGCAGGCAAGAATGAACCTGTCTTCCCAATGGAAAATTCAACCAGCCCATCAACCAGTAAAGTCTGATATTATGAAAATCTAGATCTGTGGTTATCAACCCAAATACTTCATGCATGACAGGGCTCAAATCATGAACAGAATTTTTCTAAATGGAGTTTTAATAACACCAGCTGCTGAAAGTTCCTTAAACTTAGAATATCGGACAAATGCTGCTTGGCAAAACAACAATTCTGGTCGCCACTCATGTCTCTTTGAATAACTCCGACAACGAAATTCGTGTTGGAGATTTCCGATCACCTTCAGAAAAAAACGCATCTGACTGATAAGAGCCCTGCCTTTAACATTAGTACAGCAAAAGATATATTACAAAAGGGGTAATCTCAAAGGGGTGGTTCTTTCGCGAAGAGGATATAGTCTATTATTTGTGTCAGTTGCCTGGATTTTTACATGTTAGGCAGAAAGCAAATAGCAAGGGAAACAGAATTGCCATATTCATCATTAGACTTGGCAGTTACATGTGTTCCTGGGTAGTCAAGCATTATGTTCTGATTTGTATTTCACTTCTTGTTCATCTCTTATGTAAATGTATGGATGAGGTTACACTATATGTCAAGGGTTAAACGTCCACCTTGGACTGAACTCGACAATATTAAATCAATCTGTGTACAGAGTCATCACCTGCTAGAAAGGTTACTATGACAACTAGCCAGCAATATGGGTTTAATTAGTCGCAGCTATGGAGAGTAGGATCATCAGAATGACCCACAGTCGAAGCTGTGTGGCTGGTGTCCTCAGAGAGCACGCCAACAGATAGAGTCAGCTCACCACCTGAACACAAGCCAGTAGGTGGGACGGAGTTTTATACATGAACCTGAAATGACTCATTGTAAAACAGGACTTCAACTCATACCCTCCGTTAAACTGCTTCTCGTTATTTGGCCTGGCCACAAAATTTTGTCTTCGGGAAATTGAGAGAGATGATTTAGCACTGGCACAAATATAGCAAAAAATTCTAGAACACTCAACACTGTCAGGCAACAAAGAGTGCAGAATTATGAAATTTTCAAAGGTGCAATAAACCGATGAACATGCTTGAAATGTCTTAGAATGGGAAAAGAAAACCATGCTCAGGCAGTTCAATGGTAAAATTTGTGCTCAGGCCAAAGATCATCTATTAGTAATGGAACAGGGAGTAATATTGAAGCAGGTGGCTTTATCTACACTACCTAAGAAAGGCTTGATCAGTTCACGAGTTGTGCAGCTATTACAATACTGTAATTTACATTCAGTGTGGACATGGAATACAGGGGGCATACCCGTGCTGCAGTAGAATGGGACTATGTTGATCTATATACAAGGACGTTGTTACTTTCCACACTGGAAAACCCACCTGGATAGGCCTAAGCCATCATACTGGAAGATACTACCACCCTCAGTTTTGAACATTGAACGTCTGTACATTTATGTTGGGAAATGTTATCTGGATTAAGGTACTGTAGTTAATAAAGCAAGATAATACCCAGAGAGCACTAACAACCAAGTAAGCCTACTATGCCTCAGTCACGGAATGGTAAAGATCCCCAACAAGATTTTAGGGAAGGCAGTCAATCTCGATAATAGCTCAGTTATGTACAAGAAAGTACACAGTAGTGTATAGAGTATAGCTGTTATTCCAGCTGACCATTCATCCCCTGATTTTGAGTTAAAGAATTTCTTCTACTGTTGGAGGCATAACTTGTACGTACGGCGCACTCCTGAATTCAGCCGAATGGGCTTCCCGGTTCCTCTGTGTGCATAAATGTACAGGCGGACATACAACTGAGGGTGGTGTTTGCTTCTAACAAAATCTCTATTCGTTACACCGTACCTTGGATGTTACATCAGCATTATGTTCATTCTGTAGGAGCAAAGCAGCGGCTTTGATGTCATCCTTCTTGGCAGCGATATGCAGTGCTGGAAGTCGGACCTTCCCGCGTGTATCGTTCTCCAATAGTACGGCGACAACCTTCTCGTGTCCCTGTTGTAGGGCGACAGCAAGTGGGGTGAATCCATCCTGGAATTTTACATTAAGTTATAGAAAATCTTTCACACATATAGGACACTAAAATTGATACTGTCATGCGGGTAACCAGTGCAAACTGAGGGAAAATCTGCACTGTCAACTAGAGTTGCCCTTAGGCTTGATTGCTACTTCAGACGCCGAGCATCGGCATCCGGCGCACGATCAAATTCAGACACTGACATCATTGTGTTGATTCATACCACAGCGAACATTTTTCTGTGGCAGAATTATCGCTAGACCATTCACAGCCCCACGACTGCACCGTGACAAAATCGCCTGTCGATGTTCGGCACGTCGAACACTGTCCTCCAAATTTGATTGCACGGCAGGTGCAGATGCTGACGCCTGTTGTGTGAATCAAGCTTTAGCGATGGCAATTATGATAGCGGGTACAATGTATAATGAAGGGTGAGGGGCATCTGGTTAGTCCAGTAGTTTAGGCCTAACAGAGATGGTGTGGTGAGAGATGGACCCAGCCTAATTCTTTCATTAGTCCTTTCTGCAGTCAACAAAATGTGAGTCAACCTCAACTATGCAGGTACATGTATGGTAAAGAGAACCCACTCTGCATGACACACAATGACAGTCCACAGTCACCCGGGTGCTGACTAGCATGATCTCCCCAATCATTCCCTTCCGATGGCACTAATGATTCCACTGTCAGCGGGCATGGCAGTCAATACTTTGACTCAACTAGAAGATGGCTCACTTGACTAGCAAAGACAGACACTCTCAGCTGAACAGCCTTTAGGCAGTATGCACGGGTTGAAAGTCTAACTTAAGCTATAGACAAATCCCAAATTGACGAAAACGAGAAAGATCTGCGCACTTCCGCCGAAATGGCAAACAGAACCTCGGTCTGGCACTGAATGACGTGACGCAGAGAACCCCACAACCACGTCATTCAGTTTCAGACCGAGGTTCTGTTTACAATTTCGGCGGAAGTGCGCAGATCTTGGAATTTGGGATTTGTCTATACCTTAGGCTAAAGTCCAACCCATGCATACGGCCCTTTAACCGACTAGAGCTTTAATTGAATCAAAGATCAGTTACACCACCAGCTTGAGAGTCCTTACCTCTGTGGCTAAGCTCTGGCTTGCCCCATGTGCCAGTAAAAACTTGACCACATCAGAATGATTCTCCTGTGCTGCCATGTACAGCGGGGTAAACCCAGTCTGGAAAAGAAGACATTTGATTAGTTCCACCGCATCGACAAAAATGTGCATCATGGAAACAGTCTGCCAGATATCAAGTCTGTTAAAATTCATCAGTCAATAATCACCAAGTCTATCACTGTAGTCGAGTCTATCATGTATATACATAGTCTATCAGTGCATATTTATTGAGTCGATCAATGCACAGGGATAGAGTCTAATGGTGCACAGTCATTGAGCCTATCAGTCTATTGTCAGAGTTTAACAGTATGTGACCCTCCACCACAAAACCAGTCGGCAGTCGCACGGAAATGAGCCTAAACGTACTGAGATGGCACCAGGAGATAAGGAACGAAATGGAATCACTCAGACTTCACAACAGACAGACAATTCTGAAATTGACAGGTAATTCAGTTCCAACTTGCCAATCTTGGAGCGACTTCCGACTGGTTTTGTGGTGGAGGGTCACATATATAGTCAACGGGTCTAACAGTATATAGACATCGAGTCTAACAGTGCATAGTCATCGAGTCTATCACTGCACAATTGATCGTATCAGTATCATTGAGTCTATCAATGCAAAGTCACTGAGTCTATCATTCCACACTGTGGGTAGCAAATCAACTGAATGTTAATCCCCAACAAGGAAGCCTATACCTCTTCACAGAAAACATCCACATTCCGCAGACGCGGGCGCATCACTGGCATTACATCCATGTCAGAATTTCTAACACTAAGTCAAAAACAAGTCAATTGCTGTCCAGCCCTGCTACATTTGCTGAATGTACTCTCCACACTGCTGTCTATAGTGCCATTGCCATCCCTCAAAGTGTAACACTTGTGCATCATTGAAAAGTGCCCCTTTCAATTTGGTGAAACCTGGCCTTGATCAAAGTTCACATTAGCACAGAACGTTTAATATCCTGCCGCTATTATAGGCAACAGTTAAGCGATTGGCCATAATGGATATTCAATACACTCGACCAATAATAAATCAATACAGTTCGGAGAGTTTCATCTGATTTCGATTCCCTTCATTCTGTGGGGGCTTCACCACCAGAGCGCGGAAAACACGGGTCAGGCTATTTCTATACTTTGAAATTGGCAAGGACTAGTTCTGTGTTGATAGTGGCCAATGTTCTTTGGTAAAAATCCACCCACTAAACTTTTTTTGGAAGTCATTTAGGCAATCTTCAAGCTGACCTCTTGCCTCCCCCTTTGACTTCTATCAGTCTCTTTGAATGGTTCAATTGTATGAACCTTACCGTGATATGAATACTTGAGTTCATCCCTCTCCACGCAGAGGGATGACAAAGACATTGCTGGAACTCTCATTTGCAAAAACCTCAGCACAATATAAGTGGCAGCATAACATAGAGCAGGGATCCACCAGCTGTTGCGATTTCGTTGCTGTCTATTTACCATTGGGTTGCAGTGACTGCAACTCCACCGCAGGCGTGCCTCCAGCAACCGGCGGTATGTCGGTGATGCATCGCCAACAAGCTTGCGTTGGGGTAGCAGCAAAATACCACCACAGGCAATTGCAAATAGGGAACCTGATCTACCATTGCGATTTACGCATGCTCCATGCCAGAACAACAATGGACGCAATCTTTTCCTTTTGCCACTCATCTTCAGCAAAAGCTACACTAGCATTGTAGGGATCTTCGCCACAAAAGCTACACTAGCATTGACTTTCCCCTGTGCCATACTGCACGCCATATGTAATGAAGTCATGTGAAGAAATTGCTTGGTCTGATTCGATGACAAACTGAAGCGAGGCCTACAGCAAGCTTGCGGTCTGCGACAAAATCAAACACGTTTGATATCACCGCAACCCACTGCCGGCAAGAATTTCCATAGTCGGTAGGGATCTTCGCCACAATCCCGCCGGCAACAATGCCGCAACACGACTGCTCCTTTGCCTGCGGTCAGCCAGAGGTGACTGCCGCAACCTAACCGCAAGCCCATCGCCGGCGTGACGCACACCGAATTCGCAACAGTGGATCACCACTTTAGGCACTGTTTATACAGAATGTGCAGCAACGCAACATACCACTGCCCTTTGATTCAAAGAAGTACAGAGAATTACCTGTGACTGAGCATTGACTTTCGCTGCATACTTGACCAGTGTCTTTGCGACTTCAGACTGACCAGCCAAAGAGGCGATGTGCAGGGCTGTGTTTCCTTTCTGAAAATGTACACAAGGATCAAATAAAAAGCCAAGTTTATTCACATAAATTAGAGTGCAGCATGTTGAGTGCAATGGGAAATATGGAGCAAAAGGTTAAAGGAACACCTTGCAAATTACAGACAAAACTACGGCGAATTGATGTCACGGATGTTAATAAGCATATTGGTTTTGCTGACTCAGGGGAAGATGACCAAGTCAATAAAACACGGACATGTCTGGGGGACAATTACCATTCTCTGATTACACACTCCACTTCCAGTCCTTTCTAACAGCAATACAAGACTATTATAGGTAGAAGTATCAATTTTGCTTTCTACTGTCTGTACTTGAACAGCACATCTGGGCGGAAACTGGTGTGATATCAGATAAGCTTGGGTTACAAGCCTGGAATTCGCCAATTTTTGGTTGAAATTTGGATTGCTGTTCTGGTTGTGAAGACTAGTGACATTGTGGTTTCTTGTTGAGGCCAAATTCATGAAAAGTTGCAGCATTTTAACCACTGAGTGTGCAGAATCAGGGCTAAATGCATTCCCAATGAGCTGTGTGCAAGTAGTTTATTCACACTGCACTACCTACTATCATAAAGGAATCAAATATACAGTAAAGGTTTAACTGCGAACGATGTAGTGACTGAGGGATACACTTCATGAGTCGCCACCAGATGTCTCTCACTACCTGAATTTTGGCTTTACGTAATAGGCAGGAGCGTCAACATTTTTTGTGGTGGTGGGGAACACGAATCTGTCAACTTGATGCTTTGAATTCCTTTCTGAGGATAACAGCTATTTTNCCGGTATTTTCAAGTCCCCCTCCGAGGGCTCCGGGGGACAAAAATGCCCACACTGATAAAATGTTGTGGGAATGTTGTGTCCAACGCCACGTCAGAAGTCCTCCATGCCCACATCTCCATCATGATATCTTCGGCATAAGGTCTTCAGCTGCTGGTGAAGTTGCCGGTGAACATTACGAACACAGTGTTCCTGCGGATTCCCAATGAGGTTCTGTGCAATTTTAGTTGATGGCATTTTTACTGTGGGCATTTTTATCGTGGGCATTTTTACCGTGGGCATTTTTACCGACTTCAGCCCTACATTTCGTAACTGGAACACTCAGCAGAGATTTTAGATCTACACCAGTACTTACCTTGGTGGCGGCATCAACATTGGCTCCTCGTTTCAACAGTTCTGTTACAACATGAACATGTCCTTCCTTAGAAGCTAAGTGGAGTGCGTTCAATCCATTCTGAAATACCAACAACAAGAAATTAGACTAAGAGCAATCAACATTTCCTATATCTCCAACATGTGCCCACTGTTCATCAAATAGTTTTCTGATATTTCACAGACACATCCAGTCCTTTGATCTTCAATCCGCAATATGCACTCCCATTCTCCAGCAAGCAGTTTGTTCCTGCAATCTGCCCAGAATAGACTGTGTGCAACAAGAAGAAACCCTGCAAAAATAAGTGCAGACTGCAATGATGTGACCGTAGAAGTCTGCAGCAAGAAACTTCCAATCTGCAGCACACAGGGGCCTACTGCTGATGAGCATCGTAGTCTGCAATCTGCAGTGTGATCTACCACCTGTAGACTCTGTGCAATCTGCAACAAGTATACAGGAAGTAGTCAGTTGTTTGCCAGACAGCCAATGGGAGACATGACTGTCGTTAGAGGCCGCCTGTCAGCGGTCCTAGAACATCACAAAATTTGACGTCGCAGACGTAAGCCATGGCATCCACGTCATTATGGATGACGTCGTGAAGTGCATTTCTTCTCTGTGACATCAAATTTCATGATGTTCTAGGACCGCTAACTAGTGGTGGCCTCTAATGGCAGGAAAGTCTCCCATTCCTTCAATGTTCTAGATACACCTCAAGTAAACTAAAATTTTCTATTTCATAGTCAAGTGCTTCAAGAATGATACAGTCCCGGGGATACAGTTTGTACATGTTCAGTACAAAAGACATTTTTCACTGACTGGGCATCTGCCATGCTGAAAAGAGATTTTAAAGGCAAGTATATTTGGCACATTAGGACTTATCTCAGGTCACATTGAGAAAGTGACCAGAGATTATCTGCAGGAGCAGGTGAATGGATTCTGTTGGTTGGGTTTGGAGCTACTGCTAATGCATGAAATGGCAAAAATGCCACTGATGCACCAAAAGTATAAAGAGACATCTGAAGTGAGGAGAAAGGTGACAGTAACTGATGGGACTGGGAAGATGTAGAGAAGCATCTCAGTGATGGTAAAAGATTACTACACATAAGTAAACTTGGACCGAACTGCCATGGATCCACCACCCTTGGGACTATACACCTGGTCTGAGGATAAAAGGCTCTCTGAACAATCCAAACGTACCTTGTTGAGCACTCCATTGATAAACTCAGCAATTGCTTCCATTCGGTCCTAAATGTCACAGAATAAAAACACACTGATCGACCACAAGAGACTTTTTGTTTCCAACCCGTACACTGCATTCTGAACAGATTTTGAGCTCCCAGCCAAACATTCCATTTTTGATTTTTAACATGTTGCCATGGCAACAATATTGGCCATCTTATTTGACATCATATTGCTGATAACAAGTTCCTCCAACACAAAAAGCAAGAGAATCAGATGTTCATCTGTGTAAGTCACTCTGGGTTATTGGGTTTTTTAGATGGTACATCAGAATATGAAGTCAAAGCCAATTCAAATATGATGATACTTGTATTGTGCTATGAAATCCTTTTTCTGAATTTGACATTTTCCAAAAGTGCATCATTGCCCTTACCATAGATCAGTGGCCACTGATATTCAGTGGTGAACTGAATCGCCACCAATTTAGCACCAAAACAACACCACATCCCAGGACACCACTGATTCCACACTGAAATCACCACTGTCTTGATCAGTGTTAGTTCCAAGTATAACTGATTTAACACCAGAAATCAGTGCTGAATCAGTTATAACTGAATCAGCACTGAAAAGACACTGAAACAACACCATCTGGACTTAGATTTTCTCAGAGCAACACTGATTTAACACTGATTCAACCAACGAAACCAACAGCACTGAATCACCACTGATTCCACACTGATATGACACTAAAATAACTTAGCAATTCTGGAGGAGAGCACTGATTTAGCACTGTTTCGTCTTTGTC
>NMRB01002274.1:102147-115627 GCA_002633025.1 Notospermus geniculatus
CCATAGCCGCCATCTTGGATGGGCGGCGGAGCTGGTCATCGAAAGGAACCGTCCCCTCATAGAGACCAACCCTCACACAAAAATTCAGGTTGATCGGTCAAAGCGTTGTGAAGTTAATTGACGGAAACCGATTTCACGCTGGCCACCATAGCCGCCATCTTGGATGGGCGGCGGAGCTGGTCATCGAAAGGAACCGTCCCCTCATAGAGACCAACCCTCACCAAAAAATTCAGGTCGATCGGTCAAAGCGTTCTCAAGCTAATTGACGGAAACCAAATGTTAACGGACACCGACGACGACACCGACACCGACGACGACGACACCGACACCGACGCACGCGCCACGACATAATGCCCCCGACTTTTTCGGAGTCGGGGGCATAAAAAGTATTAATCCAATAGCTTTGGTGTCAATGCTAAAACTCATTAATACTGAAACACAATGCTGGAATCTAGCATTTCAAACTTTCACCTCAGGATCCATATTCATCAAAGTGTGATACTTATGTTTTTTGTTGAACAAAGGATAAGTGGACACTTAGACTTAAGTACTTTTATGAATATGAGCCCTAGTCTCTTCAAATATGATCAATGATAATACTACAACGACTTTCATATTGGGTGCCGCAGCCGTAATACCAATAAAGCTGTTGAGATATAACTTTTACATATTGGAGGCAGAATCATGAAATAGTACTAAGTGAATTTTTTTATTGAGTTATGGAAAATAGTTTTTGAGAAATTGAAATTTGAAGTTTGGGATGGTTTTTTGTGATATCTTGTTGGATTCCGGCATTGCATTTTTACCATCATTTTTATATTGAGTGATACAGCCTTTTTCCACAGGTACATGTATCAATCAAAAATTCCACATGTTAAACAAAACATCTTGAAATGATGATAAAATTTCATCGAATTACAATGAACTGTTTTTGAGAAATCAAAATTTGAAGTTTGATGCATTTTTATTGCGCCACCTGATATGATGGTTGATGCACTTAGAAGTTAGAATCTGCCATATTGTAGTTGAAATAGTCAGTAGGCCTACCGATCAGTGACGTTTGTCAATTTATACGAATGATAATGGTAATTGCCCTAAAAGCATCTGCATAGCACCGTCACGCACTTGAAACATTTACTCATTATGTGACCCACTCTAGTAAAAGTAGGCACCTGTCGCAACTGAGGAAAGGGCTTTACAACACTCTTTGACGTTCTGAAATAGAATTTGAATTAGGCATGATGCTAACATCCGGTGCTCATGGAAGAGATGGGAGTATAAAGCTGCATTTACCAGACATCCGGAATGCGGTATAGGGATGCCGAATCCCCGGCGGAACGATATGTTGTATACGAAAATGCATTGCATTTTCCGCTTCCGGGTTTCGCAATCCGCATTCCGCGTGTCAGCTAAACGTAGCTTAAGGCTAGTCAGACCGCAGGGTTCTCCCCAGAAAAATCTGAGTGCCAGGTGATCTATACATGTATATAGATTCCATTTCTATGTTGGAGTATGCTCAGTCAAGTGGAAACAATATAGCCTGCCAACTAGGTGGCACCGACAATTGTTGGGTGGACCGCCCAGGGCAGACCCATTTTTCATCATGGAGAGGATGACATCCGCAATTTCTTTGATTGGTGTGAACAGCCCATCACAACGAACCAACCAAGGTCTACCAAGGTTCCCTGCACAAGAGTAAATTGTGTTACAGTTACTGCGAAAAATATGCCTTTTCTCGTGTCGGATGAAGTTAGTGATTCTAACAAGAGATAATGGAATACATGAGCCCAAGAGACTTTATATCAATCCACCATCACAGACGAGCAATTTTCTCCCAACACCCATAAGACCCATGTATGGTATCTTATCTGACAATGGAGAAACCACACAGGCCCACAGCTCAGCTTGAATGGGACTAGCACCAATTACCACATCCTAGACAAAAACTGCATGATGGATTAGAAAGTTGAACCCCACAGGCAATCATTTTTTACTCCAATTTACCAGTTTTATTAACCAACTCATTCCAAAATATGTCCCAGTTAGAACAAACTCAGGAATATTGCTTTGCGTTCAGCATGATGAGACTGATCACTGGCCTTGACAAGGACTGCAAATGGGGTGACCTCAAATATTCCTGTCCATTCACTATCAAAATCAGGATGTAGCCATTGTCATAATAGGTGAATTAAATCAAGAATGTTGACTGACTTTTGTAATCGTATACATTTGTGATGAACTGAGGAGGAAATCAGAACCCAATTAGGAGCTGTCATTGAGTTGACCAATAGGTGTCACTACGGCCCAATCACATGCATTTTTTTTTTAACTCAGATTCAGGGCCTATTGGGGCTTCAATGTATAAACCTGCATGGAGGCCTTTATTCAGCATATTCAGAAAATTGGATGAAAAATTAGATTGTGTGGACCGGCCATTAGTCCTGATTGGCCTAACCGACTTGGATGAAATAAAGACTGTTTTTTAAGTAAGGCAATCCTCCATCAAGATCCGGGGAAACCTAGATTCTGAGGATGCCTGGATCAACCTGGACATTTTTTTTGGACACCTTGTTGTATACATGTAGGTTCACCTAAAATGAATTTACCCACTAGTTGATAAAACCCATCAAACTACCCTGGATCTCACCCCCTCATAACCTACGATTGCCATAGATATCAAGGTGATCTCCATGGTCATAGATCACATTGCCAGATGATTCTCATGATGGAAATTTTAAAGAATCAGCGACAATACCTCGCTATCCCAGTAGTCAAACCGCCATGCATAATCCGGTAATAAAGCACACAATTGCTCATAAAATCCTGCCTATTCTCAGAAATTTGCCATTATCACACTGATGATGCCCAGGGTAAGGATTGGTCATGGAACTGGGTATCAATGTAATGGAATCAGTAGAACTGACATTCACTGACCGACAACATGCAACGTTGAAGCACTTGGCCAATAGACTTCCTTATTGGTTTCATAGTACAATTGGATTTCCGACTGCAAAGCTCCCAATCTGAATCCAGGTCTCATATCAAGGTATGAATGAAGACAAGTACATTTGTAAATGCTTCAGGTTTGACCAGGACTCTCCAATATATTTTTACCCCACAGAAAGGAAGTAAAAGCATACACTAGTATTTGCTGACTTTGGTTTTGGCCCTACAGTAAAGAATCAGATTTCACCAAAATTTTGTCTGCAAGTTTCTATGACCTAGGAGCATACCTGTAAAAAGTTTCAACATGATAGATAGCTCAAGTCATTAGAAAACATGCCAATTTCTTAACGAACTTTGGCATCTGTGGCCTTGAAAATAGGTCAAATCAAAAACTTGTGTATTATGTTGTGTGTGCATATCAGATATACCTATGATACAAATGAGATGAAAATCCATCCATAAGCTCAGGATGAAAAACATTTTTGTGATTTTAGTTTTGGCCCCCCTAGTGGCAAAGTCAAGAATCAGATTTCACTGAAATTTTGTCTGTGCGTCACTACAACCTAGAGGTACATGCATACAAAGTTTAAACGCAATAGCTCTCTTTTATTACACGACTTCTGCAAGGAATGAAAACTGATGAATATTTTCAGATGAGCTTTCATTGCATTCAAATATCCCATACACGCAGAAATGCACCTGGAGGGGGCAAAATAATGAGCTTTGATGTGAGACAGACATGGTATCTCAACATCATCCTCAAGAAACGGAAACATCTCCCCACTTATATTGTTCACAACATGCTAACCAGCGTATATCATCAAGTCTGGAAGAGATTCCTAAGCCCAACTCTATGGTAGTGCACCTGTGTGTGATGCACAGATGTACAATTCTTGTATAGGCCTACCTGCTGCCACATAGAAAATAACATTAGTCAGCATCAGAAGTCAGAAATGTGAACCAGCCAAAACAATAATGATGGCTTCTCCAGCAACGAAGTTGAAAGCACTCAAGAACCTGCAAGTCTTGCAAGTTATGCACTGCCTGACCTAGTGACCAAGTTCTTGACAGAATATGCAATGGACAGTGACGATTCAAGGTGACGATTGAAGCCTCGAAATATCTAAGGAAGAATTTAGACCTAAATTTAACCTTGCAAAACAACTGACTGACCTTGCACAGCAAAGACTAAGACACGTACTGCTGAATCAGGCCTATATCAATCAAATGCATCTAGCCCACTACACAGTACAGTCCGTTTCAACGAAAAACAAATGGCGGTTATCAATACGATACTGTAAGTCATAGCATAAGTACGTAATGAATTCTTAGGGTGGGGCAGACTGGATGTACAATACCTGTGCACAGGTGAAGAGAACCTCACTATCTCACCTACAACAGCGGTAGCATCAAACAAAACTAAAGCAAAGAAATTTCTTCAAAACTTACTCTGAAATATTTCATCATATTTATATCCTTAACTAAAGTTTATCCTTTGAAAAGGCCAATTCTCCCCGAACTTATGAAAAAACGAAAATAATTATAAAAGCACTAAAGAGCCCAGCTCTTTCATCCAAGATGGCTGGTGGTGTGATCGAAAGTCTACCTTCGGTGGTTCCGCACTCAAACGAAAGCTGGGGAGACAAAAATAGAAACAGAAGCTGAACATGTCCGTGTCAAATTACGGAACAACTGTTTTACCTATAGGACGCCTTATCTGGTGGATGAAGAAGCCAAGCAACTGTTTACAAGTAGCAATGCTGGAAGAGTTAATTCAAATTTGAAATTCCCACAGTCCCTATCAAGTCAAGATATCATGGTATGGCATAACTTGAAGTTGAAATCAACCTTGTGTGATAGAGATGTGAAAGAAATGACAATGCTTTTATTGTATGATAGAAGAAGAAGACAGTACGATTATTATGTGATAGAGAGTATAACTGTATAATCTCGTGTGATATACAGACCTCTTTGTGTTTCAGAGAAGGCAATTACAATCTGATCTTGAGAGGTAGAGCTGGGGGAGCTCTTAATCTTATGTGATAGAGGCAGTGTTTCCGCCAGAGGGTACGCAGGGTACGCTGTGAGTACCCTCAAAGGAACAGAAAAGGGCCATTTTCTTTAATTTCATGGTTTTTTTTGCTGATTTTGAAGAACTGCATACCGTCAAAAATATTTCTGGCAGAAACCCTGCCTCAGAGGGGAGAGCACCTTGATCTGTCTAATACAGAATAGAGGAGATACAGGAGAGAGCTCTTTGATTAGTGTGAGGTCTATGATTAGTGTGATAGAAAGGGCATGCTGCTCTTTGATCACAGGTGGGAGAAGTGGCAGCTCTTTGATCACAGGTGGGAGAAGTGGCAGCTCTTTGATCACAGGGAGAAGTGGCAGCTCTTTGATCACAGGTGGGGGAAAGGCAGCTCTTTGATCACGGGTGGGAGAAGGGGCAGCTCTTTGATCACAGGTGGGAGAAGGGTCAGCTCTTTGATCACGTGTGACAGATGAGACAATTCTCTGATCCGTGATACAGAGGGGTCATCTCTCAGATGAGTGTGACAGAGGAGATTCTCTGATGAATATGACACAGGAGGCAGCTCTTTGATCGTGTGGGACAAGTCTCTGATCAGTGTGAGAGAGGGGGGCAGCTCTCTGATAATGTGTGACATAGGAAGCAGCTCTTTTATCATGTGTGACAGAGTAAGCGGGGTCTTCCTCAGGCACTTTTCAGTTGGAGAGACCAGAAAAGACTTCTCCAACTGAAAACTGCCTGAGGAAGACCCCGCTTGGGGTCGAAAATTTGCAAGTTTCTGGAAGTTGACTTCTTGATATTCATCACTTTGTATGTCAATTTTTGTGCTTTCTTCTTTGGATATGTGACATATGTGTAAGAGGGGACAACTCTTTGCATAATTAGTGTAATAGAGGGGGCAGCTTTTTGATCATGTGTGATGGAGGTAGTTCTTGTATCATGTGCGACAGAGGGAACAGCTCTCACTGTGACAGAGGGGAAACTCTATGACAGTGTGACAGAGGGGGCAGCTCTTTGATCATTTGTGACAGAGGCAGCACTTTTATCATGTGCGACAGAGGGGGAAGCTCGTCTCAGTGTGACAGAGGGGAAACTCCCTGATCAGTGTGACAGAGGGGGCAGCACTTCGATCACATGTGATAAAGAGGAAAGCTCTTTGCTCGTTAGTGATAGAGCAACTCCCAAGCCTCTCTATCAATATACATGTATGGAAGAAACAGTATCAGGCAGACGACCCACCCCTGACAAATAAACTATCATGTACAGTGGAATGTACACAAAAAAGCATTAGTGATGACATCACGAATGAGAGGTCTCGCAGTAATGTTACACAGAAATTATCATTGGCTAATCATCTAATAAAGAGCCTCTATTTGCACCCTAGAATAATAGGCAGTGACCTAATTAACATAACTTGGCCAATTCAATGAAACATTAATATGGGTAAATTATCCTTGGGGTTATTATAGTTTTTGTTTTGTACTATGGTAATGTTTAGCTCAGTATCAGGCCCAGTGAACAGTGTCACTTTACGTTCACCTGACACGAGTGCATCAAAGTACAGACCTATCTGGCCAAGTTGGAATGGCGCTTACTGTTCGGCAATCCTGCAGGAACTATTATGACAGTTCCACTGAACGATCCAAATAACAAGCCGAAACAACAAAGTGAGACAAATGTCTAATGTTCGTATGAATAAAAGCAACTGGGTTGCAGATTGCTCTGTTTTGTCTATAAGCCTATGGCTGTTCAGCTTGCATAATTGTACAGACCTACATATCCTATACTTCAATTAATCCACAGAAATGACTGCTTTCGGCAAAAAAAGATGGTGGGCAGAAATTGTCCCAACAGTTCACCTCTGTGACCTTTGGAAATAAAAATCTTTTTTTCTGAAATAATCCATCAAAATGTGCGCAGTTGTATTGTTGGATGCAATAAAAGACCCATTCAATCAGAGAACTTTGATGTTCATGTTGTGACCAGATTTTTCTTCATTTTGGATGCCTTCATTATGAATGGGTTGGGTACCTCATACAGAATTTAAAGCTGGCGATAATAATCACTTCATTGTGAAGCAGAAGGAAACAAGAGTCCCCATAGAATTTGTAGTCATCCACTACATGGGCGTGAAGAATTGTTTCCAGTAAGAACCGATTAGCCGCCAACCTCCATCCTCCCACAACAGGGGTTTTTACTGCGCTCGTGCGAGCGTATGAAGAGGAGTGAGACCAATGGGAGGATGACAACCTCTGATTTGACAGGTGTTAGCACTGCGTAACTCTGACAGCCCAACTTCTACATTTTGAGCTCATACACATAATCTATCATAGTTGGTTAGCTATTCAATGACATTGCCTCAACTTAAGGTGCTGCTCCACGTGACAGTTTTCTGTCGAAAGTTTGCTGTCACACAGCAATAATAGGAGCTGTCAGCGAGTTGACCACTAGGTGTCACTACGGCCCAATTCAATGCATTTAGCGGACCCAGTCATTATCGATCGAGCAGCTATCACGTAGATTTTCCTGTACATTGGTCCGCTAAGACTTTGCTGCCATCTGTTGGCAATATGCGCGGCTGACTGCTCCTATACACCGATTTCACAACTCAAAAATGCACAGCGCCCTAGCGGTATTATTCCCTAGCCATTTCCGGTTGAACCTCGCCTCCAGGTAAAATTCCTATGTTTTTAGCCTCACCACCAAGGAATTTTACCTGGAGGCGAGGTTCAACCGGAAATGGCTAGGGAATAATACCGCTAGGGGCGCTGTGTATTTGAGTTGTGAAATCGGTGTATTGCTGTCAGACAGTCAGTAGCTGAACAACTTCTCTTTGGACAATTACTATCTGACAGCAAACTTTCGACAGAAAACTGTCACGTGGAGCAGCGCCTTTAAGCTGCATTTACCAGACATCCGGAATGTGGTATACGGGATGTGGAAGCGATATGTTGTATGCGAAAATGCATAGCATATACCGCTTCCGCATTCCGGGTGTCCGGTTAACGCAGCATAACAGAGGCAATGCTGTCCAACATAAGATCAGATTGGTAGCCAACCTATAAACAAGTGTACAGGGCAATTTTTGGCCAGCGTAATGAATCATTCCATCGGCACACAAAAAAGTGCTCTTGTATAAAAGCTTGTTTTCAAAAAAATCTCATATATGGGGAATACTAGTATTATGTACACATAATCAGGAAATGACCGCTTTAGGTCATCCTCCCACCACAGCGGTTACCTTGCTCCTCTTCATCGGCTCACACAAATATTGTCTGTCAGTGGATAAAGAGGAACAAGGTCAAAAACCCTGCTGTGGGAGGATGGTTTATGGTACAAAAATGACAGAAGTTGATGATTTTGTCCTGTCTCAGTCAGGATGAATAACATGACTGAGGCCAGTGCATGCAACACTCAGTGAAACTGACAGCAGAAGCCTTTTCTTGACTTCAGCCAAAACAAGACAGAATGGACTTACATGTACTCCCTCTCTTACATTATTCCCCATATCACTGATATCGTCGCCCCACGCCCATCTCCCCTTGTCCACTCCATCTCGTTCATGATCATCCATCTTGCCACTGCAACCAGCCACGCTGACCTGGATATATCCGATGAGATGATGACAATTTCACCAAATAATTGCTACATACAGCGATAATAGCCAGCACGTCAGATGAATAAACTGCAATGAACTCCTGTTCAGAGCCACACCAGTTGAATCCAAATGCACATTCTCGACAGAGAAGCTGATATCACCATCCGACCGCCCTGAAGATGTCAATCTCCACCCTGGAACCAAGTCCCCAAGTTATCCACGTCAAATAAACAGAACAGGGGAAAATATGCCTGTGTCAATTGCACCGAGTTCTTTCACAGTTGATAAATACAGTGGTATTCCAATTATGCCGGCACTTCACAGTGGTTCAGAGTATCCAATGAAGTTCCATTCAGGGAATACTTGTTGCTTGGGCGATAACAGCAAAGTTCAATCAATTCACCGGGAAAAACATTCGTAGGATTTACACTGGAAACTGACTAGAAATGTTAAAAGATCTGAACAACGTGTTGCAGAGTAAGCCGGAAATACATGTAGTAACAAATTTCCTAACTTAGTCGCTCCTCCAACTTCATGTAGTTGGTAAGATAGATCGACAGCTGTTTAGCATGGCGGAATTCACATACCAAAATTCACTAACCGAATGTAGTGCTCTCAAAACTCAAGAATAACAGAAGCCAAATTGGTAGCCTGTGATGAGAAACATTGAGTTCACTCACTTTGAGGTCACCTTTATCAGCTAGAAAAAAAAGAAAGTATTCGCTTTCAAATTAAATTTGATGGGGAAATTTACTTACTTGGAAAGCATTACAACACTGTACAGGTAACAGCATCATGTCTCCTTAAAGGCACAGTTTTACCATGATTGTAACAGTAGGAGCTATTCAGTTGACCAATAGTGTCACTACGTCCAATTCAATGCCTAGCGGACCCATTCATGCACCAATCAGGAGAACTTTATACTGTTTTGGTCTGCCAGAACTTTGCTGCCATCTTTTGGTGATAAGTGTGGCTGACTGCTCCTACTAACCTTCAACAGTGCACAATCCCAATATGCAATTCAAAACAGTTATCTGCAACCTGGTGAAATATGCCTTGCTCATGTTGTCCATACCAGACTACATAGGTTATCCCAGGTTGAATCTGAATGATTTTAATTTCAGTCAATGCCACAGATTCAGCCATTAGGCTGGCCTAACTCACTGGTAAACAGGATGTCATCAACATCAGGGGTTGTACATCGAGGCACACGTGACACGAACATGCAGGCGAACAAAGGTTTCATGAGGATGAATCCTTTGTGAAGGCATTGTTCGCCTGCGTGTTCGTGTCGCATGTGCCTCGATGTAAAACTCAGCTTGGTGCGATCCAGTCATTATGAGATAAGCGAGAGGTCGCAGGTTTTCTCTCAGTTTGTATTTATGCAATTTTATCAATGGGCATCCCCTTTAAGACAATCAAACAACAGACAGAACTTTTCATAGCAAATGCTGGCAGCTTCCCAAATTAAGAAACATTGCACACAAGCAACAACCATGTGTATGAAAAATTCAAAGCACATGTAATCATTGGGTTAGTTATCGCTCATTACGCATGCCTCAGTTGTCATTTTCATGTTGTTGCTCACTTCTAGGCATCAAGTTAGAACTTTTTCTGCCCATTCTCTCACAAAATGCATTAATGAGTTGTCTGGTAAGGCAGAGCGGCTGCGTGACCGTACTCAGGTTGCAGGGTACTGGAGGACACAATCCAAAATGCATGATATAGCGCGTATCCAAAATATCTGAGTGTGCATTCCTTGCATCTGAGTGTGCATTCCTTGTCTCCAAATCTGAACGAAGGTGCTGATGGTGCAGCAAGGCAGCCCTCTGCAAGACCAACAAGGTCCATCACTTGCACAGTACTCTGGTGGCAGCAAAGCCACTCATCTGCGAGCCCAACAAGATCTATCAGTGGCGCAGTCCTTTTTTGGCAGAAAGGTCCCACGTGACGTCTGCAAACCCAAACAAGGTCCACCTCTTTCATGCAGTTCTTCTGTGGCATTAAGACCCGTCATTCGCAAGCCCATACTGTACATGGTCCATCCCTGTCATGCAATCCTCTTGTGGCAGAAAGTCCCCTCATGCAACAAGCCCGAACAAGGTCCATCTCTGTCACAGCGTCCTTCTGTGGAAGAAAGGCCCTCATCTGCAAGCCCAAGAAGGTCCACCACTGTCACGCATCTGAATGTGCATCACAACCCGACTCCTTTTCTCAGTCTCCAAATTTGAACCAAAGTGCTCTGAAGTTCTTATGCATCAAGACGACTCATGCTGCGAGTCCAACAAGGTCCAAAACAGAACCAAGGGACTCCACAGTTTTTTGGTAGCAGCTGTAAGCCTGAACAAGGTCCATCACTGTCACACATCTGAGTGTGCAATGCATCTAAACAATTTCTTGTCTCACAATCTCCAAACAGAACCAAGGGGACTCCACAGTTTTTTGGTAGCAGCTGTAGCCCGAACAAGGTCCATCACTGTCATGCATCCAAGTGAGCATCTCAACAATTCTCTCTTTGGTCTCCAGTCCAAATCTGAAGCAAGGTGCTCCAACCCCAAACAGGGCCGTCCTGTTGGGTGCAATGCAGTCCCCTTCCTCATCGATGACTTGTTCTAGTGACCAAATTAGCAATCAATTTCCCCAGCATGAGGAGGACTAGAGGAAGCAACAACACCCCGTTAACGTCTAAAACCACCAAGGGGCCATTGAGTGATCCCTTTCTGTAATGGCTTGTCGCCACAGACTCCCTCATCAGCAGTCAAGACGTCATTAGCTTTAATTGGCAGACGGATAGTATAAGGCACTCACAGGGAGATAAGGCCAACTTGGGAAGTTTTCCCCTGAATTCCAAATGCCATAAAAGACCTGCAGAAGACTTGGGTTGACCGAGTGCAGCAATGATAGGATTCAGTTCATCAAAGTGATGAAGTTTTGTGTCAGATTTGGGTTGTCTGATGGATACCATCTATGGAGTCGATCAACCTCTGCAGGATTTGGGTAGTCAAAGAGGCAGAGATCTGTTCAAAATTGGTTTGACACTTTTGGCAGCGTCATCAGATCAGCAGACCGACCGAATGAAAACCAGAAATAGCCGACATCATTCTTAATTCATACTGTAATCTTCAAACTATATATAAAGAACTCCTATGAAATATTCAGAGCTCTGGAGAGCTCAGATGTGACAAATTTGCTTCTGAAGCAGAAAAATCTGATTAACTGAAAAAATATGTCCCATCTTCTTTCTGCATTCGCCAGCCTGGAACAAGTGATCCACTGGCCTTTATCTTTCTCGAAGCAATGATCTCTAAGCACGCCTTCTGAATTTTTACTTTTAGGGATATTCTGGTTCTTGCTCTAGCATTTTTATGCACCACCATAGTCTCTTTTTGGCACCAATATGTCNCCTGGAACAAGTGATCCACTGGCCTTTATCTTTCTCGAAGCAATGATCTCTAAGCACGCCTTCTGAATTTTTACTTTTAGGGATATTCTGGTTCTTGCTCTAGCATTTTTATGCACCACCATAGTCTCTTTTTGGCACCAATATGTCCCTTCAACTTTAACCCTCTGAAAGTGGAGCCTACTCCAGAATTGCATTGATCCTCCCAGTCGGGTCTTCCACATGTATGTACTTCCCTGATCTTATGTGATGAGGTACTCAGTGAGGCTTTGGGTGTCACCCAGCAGATAAGGGGGAAGTCGACTCTACCATTGAGACTTGAACCTGTCTTCTCTATGGAAACACACCTCTTGCAGTGAATGCACCCACTGTTGTCTACAATCGCCCACCACTGCTATGATGATTGGAAGACGACCTGAAGTCTCGTCCATAGAGGGCACAGTGATAGCATGATCGTGCTCAGGTTATGCGCAGACGTATCAAAGGGTGTGGCCCAGACTGGTCCCCTGCCCTTTGTAATGCTCTGCAAAGGACAGGTTTCGGCAGCCATACTTGTCAGGATCCGGACATATGCCAGAAATAAGCAAAGTAACCCAAATGCTAAGTATACTTCAGGTGATTTCTGGACAGCTGTAAGAATGTGTCTCTGTTCTGTGCATTGTGACCAACCCATGGAGTAACAGGCTAAAATTAGGGTAAAGTGTATGTTCTTGGCGAATTCCAGCTTCCAGTTGGTACAACGCAATGATACGTTATAACTGTTTTAGATCTGCGCAACGGGCAGAGTAGATCATTTTATCCCACATGCACTGATGGGCATGTGAGTTCTAAACCAATCAGGTGCAGAAATCATGAAGGCAATGCCTATCCTCGCAGTGCTCGACAAATTGGTTGCCCGGCCGCCCGGGACCGTCAGAAAAACTCCTGGGCAAGCTCAAGTCATTGACCACTTGTCCACGGGCAAGTATCGAAATAAAACATATCTTTCAATAAAATATAGAAATATACCACCGGGCAAGTGACTATTTGATCTGGGCAAGCAGAAATTTACTTTGAGGTTGCCCGTTGGCAAGTGAGCGAAAATCCGATTTGTCGAGCACTGTCCTCGTATAGCGGAGTGTCAACCAACACCAAGCTATCTAAGCTACACATTGCTAAACATTCTTTGAATTCTCAGAGGATCACCACCAGAAAAGGTTGTTGATTGCAACACAACAGCAAATGGACTTGTGGCCAGAAGGGAGATGACTTTTCATACCCTGTTAACAGGCAAAGGGATTCAAGATTCATTTACTTAATCCAACAAGTGTACATGGTACAAAGGACGTCAAATAAAATAATTAGGAACCTGCACAACTTTTTATCACGACAGGGCGGCGCTGCGAGCGGTCGACCGACGACGTAAAAAACAGACTAACAAGGCGCACGCTGGGCGTGGCGAATAACCAGGTTTTCGAAGTGGCGGCGTGAATAGCACTTTTCCTGTTTTCACATTTAGCCCCCTATT